>JAQGBL010000008.1:0-15765 GCA_034698385.1 Strongylosoma stigmatosum
GAACCTAACAGCAGGTCAGGCGGTCATGCTGCTTTTAATTTATGCAAATGAGAGTGACATCACACCCCAGAGTGTCACAATCTGATGCAATCCTTTTGATAGGGCCCTATAAAAATAGCTGTTTACTAATAGAAATTGTCAGTCATAGTAAAACTTCAGCCACTAGAGCTTACTCACTTAAATTGTGAGTGAAGCCAATGTGACTGAGTTTACTATAGTTATATACTTTGCTGTATTTTCGCCTGTATTTTGCCAGTATTTGATATTTAATTACAAGTTATTTCTGCCAATTTGCTGCCATTTTTGTGATTGGGATTGCCAGATTGACATTCAGGATTGTGGTGAACACTCTGTTGCTGTATGTAAGATGATTTGCTGTTTATTATATTAATTAAACCTGTATAGACTCAAAGCTGAAATATTAGTTTACTTTAGTACTTAATTAGTCTACCAACTAAATAAATAGTCATTATTTGAACTACCATTAATTCATTTATAATTTATTGTGCCATAATTTAACTGAGATATCCATTTAAATAGTGAAAACGATTGTCTTTAAGTAAACAGGCCCATTGACCAATAACAAACCCTGATTCCTGTAAAATTTTGAAGCTTTAATTCTGCTTAAAGAGGCAGAAATATCACAATATCAATGTTTTATTTTTTAAAATCACGCAAGCGTAAATAGCAGTGTTGAGTGGTTGATAGTTGGGGAGATGGTAAGTTTGAATTTTGGCACATTATTTTACTTGCATGCGTGTGGTAGCAAATGCAGCCTGCTCACCAACCAGACGTCACCATGATCAAAAACGAGGCGGGGACCACACTGTTGTGACCAATAATGGGGAGGAAGAGTAAAAACAATAGAAATTGGTGGTATAAAAAGGTTATGGTTTTTTTTATACTACTATAATAAATCACACATGTTGGTTAATAAGGTTTTGTAATTTTAGTTCCCAGTAAAAAAATGAAGCTCGAATATGGATCAGCCAAACATTCTCGCTAGGAAATGGTAATAAATTGTAAGAAAAAAACAAGTTTATTATTGTTTTTTCAATTAGCTTTGTTTAACGTTCCAGAGCTGGATGATGCGGATAGAGAGTTGGACAGAGAGTTGCAGCTGCGCGAGGCTTTCCAGATAGGATATTTCACTTAGGGAAAGAATCGTGCTGTGGGTGTCAATTTGGTTAACAGAGACTACAGAATTGACGTCTGCGAGTTTTACTTGAAATCAGATGGGGCATGGAATCATGGAAAAAGGGGGATCAGCCTAACAATCCAGCAGTGGGAAAGTCTGGTCCATCTGGTGGATGTTATTGGACTCCGATTAATGAAAATGAAAAGGAAGGAGAGGAAGAGAGCAAAAAAGAGATGGCGGAGCTTGTGTTGGTGATGGAGAAGGAAGATAAAGAATTTAAAAAAGACTTTTTCAGAGCATGATGATAAATAAATTTCGATTTTTTTTTTGAGTTTTCACATAAATAAAAAACCTTTTTATTAATAAAAACTGTCATTTTGTTTTTGTTGTGCGAGCGTCAACAACTATGGGGGGTGAGGATAAAACTTTTGACATGCATTTCAGCCACCCATACACATGTATTGTGTCAGGTATGACCGGGTGTGAAAAAACATTTAATGAAGCAGATTTTGCTAAATTTAAAACAAATCGTTGACACACCACCGACCACGCAAAATGCCAGCCGATCTACAACAATTTAAAAAAGAAAGTGCAAAGAAATAGTTTGATTACCCAGCGAAGTTTCGTTTGACCGAACAATTCCCGACATGTTGATTATTGACGATCTTATGTCCTCAGTGAGTGACAGTTCAGATGTCGCGAATTTGTTCAGGCAAGGTTCGCATCATGAGTATTTATATCATGAGAACATAAGTATTTATTGTTTATTCGGTCGCTGCATACTGTGAGTATTAGGAAATTTAAAAAAAATAACTTAATATTTAATGGCCTTAACAAGATAGTGTTGCAGCTAAAGTGAATCATTTAAAATCACATTGTAATGTAAAACACATGTTATGAAATTAGAAAAAAAATTAATACATATATGCAGTATGTAATTGTTAATAAGATAAAAGACAGCATAATAGCCCACTGTAAATAAAGGCTTTTTATAGCAATAATGTATGAAGTACTTGGCTATATTAACACGATGCCTGCTGTGCTTCGTTTATAAACGTTTTTTATAAATTACCACGCGACATGTTACCCTTTTTTTATTTAAAACAATTTGTAATATTACAGACCTTAGATTTGTCTGTGTAATTATGTGCCATTAATTGAACTCCTTTCATAAAATTAAAATGTGAAAAACCCAAAAAAAAGGCCCATTTTTACAATTGACGATTATGACACTATTTGTATATTATCTGCCACATTAAAACAAATTCATAACCACAAACTGCGTGAATGAATACTTGAAACTTTGTGACTTTCGGTTGCACTTTATGAACAACATACTTAAAGTTTATTATTTGAAGATATCACTTTTAACATTACTTCGGTATTGGTGTGAATAACATCTATCACACTCTGAAATGATAAACGACTATCTTGAATATTTCACACTTCAACTACACAGTACTGTAGTTACAGTTTAAGTACAGTACTGTAAGAAAAAAACACTTTGTACCGCAGTAGTTTTAGTGCAGTGCATTTGATTGCGGAAAGTCCAACATCTATCTTCCCACCTCTACATTTCTGAGCCTAAACTTTGCTGCAGTGTACTATTTTCATATGATATTAAATAATATGAAAATTATTTATTAACATTTAAAATGTAATTTACAACACATTTTTAATTGAAAATTTTATACAGTTTAAGTGACGTTTGAGTATGATAAATTGTAATGTCATTTAATTTTTTTATTCAATTTTTAGTACAAATTTTTAGTGATGCTATTCAGATTCATGTTTATATTGGTATTATTTGTCAGTTATTTTTAGTTTATCAGTTACTTTATGTATCGATAGACGTAACTGTCATGTAGCTATGCGTAGCAAACGATTAAAACAATTACATTCATGTTGTTAATGACAACTTTTCCCACAGTAAAACACAATCAATTAATTCTTGTTCTGCCACACTTCCACTACTCAGCAATTCCAGACCTATGTTTAACTTTGTTAGTGTGACTGGTCATAATTAAGCTAGTGGATAGTGGACCATATGATATAGCCTATATAAAGAAAGTATGCAGTGCGGTTATGTTAATGATGTAAAATGATTATGTAACATATTACGGATATAGCCTATCACCCCGGACATTTAATTTTTCTATAAAAGAATTCTCGCTGTAACACATTTCCCTTACCTTGGTTAATGTTTTTGGGTGTGAATTACTTTCGGCCGTCTAACAATCGTCACAAATGTTATTACCCTTAAGATTTAGTGAATGTAATTAACAGACGCTATCCGGTAATGTTAAGGAATTGTTTTTTTTAACAGGTTCATAAAACCACCAGCAGTCTCAATGGAAGGCCGAGAGGAGCCCATTTCACCATGTACGTCAATGGGAGATGTTGGATGTGTTGACCGGAAGGATGTGTTAGCAGCAAGTGAGTTTATTCATAACATTCACGACAATGACTAATACACTCTAATCTATAATCAAATTCTGTCAGCTACAGAAGATAGTGTTACATGGGACAGTGGCAGTACCTGGTGCAATAATGAATCACATACAACATCAACGGTGAAGGGGAACTGCTGCCTGTTTGGTACAGACAGTGAGGGTGCAGGTATTCCCGAACAATATGTCGGCATTGAGTCACAAGACATTGCCCTTTCAGGAAAACCACGTAACAATTCACCACTGACTACTGAACCCCAAGCTTATAGCATTATAATGTAAGACTTGCATTTCAGAATTTGTTGGGTTGGTCAACCATCCATTAAAAACCATCTGCTGTACATAATGACTGCGAGGGGTGGTAGGAAAATGGTGCACAAAGGGTATTTGTATCGCAGTGACCGCTTAGGCCAATATGGAAAAGAAATGTGGCATTGTGAGGTGAAGTGCTGCTCAAGAAGCTTGCACACAGCTAATGACGCTATCGTACTGGAACTGAAAGAACACAACCACACCGCAAATGCAGATAGGACAATGACTGATGAATGTACTTCCACTGCAACAGAAGGAAGTATGTCATGTTGGCACAAAAGTAACCACTCTTTTGAGGTGCCCAGTAAGTTACTGTAATGTAAATAACCACTGCTTTGTAAGCTTCCATTCCATATGCTTACAGGCGGAATAGCTGAGATGAATAGCTATACCATGTTACAAAGTGGCAAGTCGAACAGTGTGGAAGAGAAAGACGGTGCTTTTAGTACTGCGCCCGATATTGGGATAGGTCCTGCTGTAGCAACCAACAGCAACTGTCCGGCATTGACATGTTACACAAAGGTGAAATGAATTTTTTTCCCATAAATGAAGAACATCTTCGGCACTGGTCACTACTCTTCACATCGTTCTTGAGGATCCAAGGGAATTTAAAAATGGGGTTTATTACACGGTACATAACCTTGGAAAGTTTTCAAAACAAGGAAATTTTGACAAAGTAACAAAATTTCCAGTAAATTTAGACATTGGGAAATGTGCCTAGATTCCCAACATTTCTATTTGGATAACTGCAAATGACATTGTGTGAATTTATGGCCACACACATATTGGTAATTTACAGCCGTTTATCCCCTGAATTTCAGTCAATTGCAAATGACTTCAAACACTACATTCATAATTGTATATGCCACCCATCACATCAACACTGACTTTTGCCATACCATTGCATGATGTTTGTCCTGTTAGTACATGAAATTATTCATTTAATTTGTTTATGTTTCAGTACTTGCAATTGCAACATGATTCACTATCGATATCTAGCTGTGTTTTATTTTAATTGTTTTGAAAGTTACATGTTTGTTGATTACAGGAGACAACAAGGAAAGACATGAAAATTGTGTATTTGAACGTGAATGGATTATCTAAAAAAGTTTCTAAACTGCTGCAGCTGGTGAAGTTGCACTCTAATACGATTTTCTGTATTGCAGAGACTATGTGGTGCAGTCTTAGCCACTCGCTCCTGTCCAGCTAAGAATCATTTCACGATGTCCATCATGTCCCTGCTTCTAGGACCAAAGACAGGGAAAGTGGTGGCATTATTCTTTTCATACCAACACATTTAGGAATTTCATATTAAGTAATTACTTCATCCTCTTAGATCACAATTTGTTTCGAGGATGTGTTAGACGGTCCACGAGCACTCACTTTCGTATATGTACCTCCCAGGACAAAGCTGCGTTCCGCATTGCCGCAAATGCTGTCAGAAATCCGTTCTGTTTTGCCGACTGCATGCCCAATATCAATACTGGGTGACTTCAATGTCCACATAGGAAATTGCCGAGAAAATCCATTACAAACTCAGCTGAAGTACGTACAGACTTCAAGTGGTGGTAGGAAACTACTCCACAGTGGGTATTTGATTCGCAGGCACCGTGTAGGCCCATCTGAAAAAAAAGAGGCATTGTGTGGTTATTTCTTGCCCAGCAAGACTGCACACAGCTAATGACGCTGTAATTCGTGAACTTAAAGAACACAACCACAGCGTAACTTCAGATTGGACAATGACATATAAATTTTCTGAGGTAGTGCATTCTACAAGAGATGGGGAAGATGAGAAAGTGCACAATACGAAAATGCAGGAGACGGTGCATGTGTGGACAAGTGTGCGAAGTGCAGACGTAACGGCATCTGGCATTGTCAAGAATATTATTTGGCCTAAGCTGGTACTTAAGCAATTTCTGTTGCTATACAAGGCCCACCCATGCCTTTGGGATGAAACCCGGCCGGAATTTAAAAGATGTATAAGAAACGTTGCATATACCCATTTGATGGCATTCCTGAAGAGCACTGGCATGGAGGGCATCACAAGAAATGAAGTATTACATAAAATCGCCAAATGTAAAGAGTCATTTAGAAATGAAGTACAGAAACGCTTTGGAAATGATAGCCTGCATTTTGGCGCGCTTATACATTTTTTTAAAAAAATTTTTTTTTTTTTTTTTTAATTATTATTTTTCTTTTCCTTTGGTTTTTTACCTTTTTCTTTTCTTTTTTTGTTTTCATTTTTTTTAAAAAAAAAAAAACAGCTATTTTCAACTTGCCTCAGCTGCTTCTACCACCATGTCCCAATCCTTTTTTGGTGGCTACTGCTGTCTGCTGCAGGGCTTGTCCCTGGGCCTGTTTCGATTTTAAAGTGTTTAGTTTTTTTATTTAGGTCTATTATTTATTTATTAATTACCTCAGCAGCTGTAATTTCTGTGTCCCAGTCTTCATCTTCTGTGGCGTGTTGCTGAAACAAGTGTCGTTGTTGTTTCAGCGCCTGTACATATTATCTTTTGTATTTTCTTTTTATTTTGGTTGATCTAATTTAATTCCTTACCTCATTCTCTTGTATTTTGGCGTCCCACTCTAAGTCGTCGTTATTTCCATTGAGATAGGCCTGCGCCGCTTTCTCAAAGTGTTCTTGTTCCTTATTTGTATATTTTCTTGATTCACCACGATACCGGAGCCGGCTGGGCCCTTCACTTACATAGTACACGTCGCCCATGTGCTTATTTATTTCCTCAATTTTATTTATGCAGTTGTATTTTATGGCTTTACATTAAATAATTCTTTTTTACTTACCAGCTCGGCTTGGAGTCTTTCTCTGAGAATTTCCAAAACAATTTTAGTCATGTGTAAATTGTCGCATCCTGCCCTTTGACTATGGTGGGAAAATTAACTTTTTATGTTTTATGACTTACATGTGTAAGCCATAAACATCCAACAGTCCCACCATTGTTACTATTTTAGTATAAATAGTGTTAATATTGTAAATAGTAAATATTGTTAATAAGTAAATATTTTATATAAAAAGTATGGTAAAGAACATTGACGTTGTTATGAACTTAGTAAGTAACAAGTGCAATGAGGTATTTATTGTGTTGAAGACATTGCTGACCACCAACAGCTTTTTTGAATTGCATCCATTAGAGGGATTTTATGACATGGACTTCTGTATAGCAACTAGGATATCACATTTAGGTAGGGCCAGTGGTGGCATTCTGTTGTTGGTGCCTAAGTGTGTTCCGATACTGTATAAACTGTACATATTTGAAAAATGGATTGGAATGCAGTTTGAGGGGGAAAAGGGTAGGTCGCAGTTGGTAGGATTTACATACATGTGTGTAGGGTTGTACCAAAGATTACACTGGTAGGGGAAGAAACGGAGGCTACTGTTCTGCACTGGCTAGCAAAACAACAGCTACCGTTGAGATTGTCAATGGATGGTGAGTGTAATAGGAGGGGCAAAGTTTTGATAGCATGTTGTGAGCATGTAAATTGTGTTACTTAATGGGCGAATAAAGGGCGATCAACCTGCTAGGTTCACACACACGAGGGTCGTTCATCAACTGTTATTGATTATGTACTCACTAATGTACCCAGCTTACCTTTTATATTGAACATTGAAGTCCTTTTGCCACCAGGAGTTAAGGGTTTCAATCATCTGCTGCTACAGTTGACCATTGCTGTACTCAAAAAAAATCGTTTCCAACCAAAAGATGCTCCGTCTAAGCCGACAAAGGGACGTTGACCAAAAAACCAAAATGTAAACAACAGCAACCCAGTAAGAAAAAAAAAACCCAGAAGCTGAAAGTTGGTACTGTGATATTTGTGGGGAGGTATTTGTGAGGAGGACATAGTCAAAGACAAGCGACCCTGCATAGTCTTAAAGATATTTTTTCATGAAAAGTGGGTTGGCCTCACTGCTGCAGACAAAGACATTTTTATGTGTCCAAATTGCGACTAGCAACTTAATTTCTCTCATTCTAATTTTTTTGTTTATAATTTTTAATAACTTAAACCAAATTCAAATTCATTTAATTTTAACAAAATGTGTAAAAATGACAATTTGTATAATGCGGAACACGGGTGGCCATATCAGGTATTTATGTTCCTGATATGGCCACTCTGCACACTTTCAGAATTTACTTTTTTTTCAGTGTAAAGACTGTTTTCAAAGGGATTACATTTTTTTAAATGAAATTCCATTAATTTGAGAAGCATTAAAAAAATATCGAATTTTTGTTTCAAAATGGCGGCTATAGAAATTCTTAAACCTTAGAATGGACATAACCGGAGCACCCACCTTGTACATTATTATTTGCAGATGGACCTGCCGACCAAGTGTGCTATAAAATAGTATCTTCTGCGCCACACTTATATTTGTGACGCTCACTCCGATATTTACAACTTCTGTGATGTGCTCTACTTTCGGCAGGACAACCCTGAGATGCTGCATTCATGCTTTTATTTTTGCATTTAATTTTAACCAAACATTTCCTGTCTTACCTACTCTAGTACAGTACTAGTACTCGACTAGCTGTCAAATGTTTATTTTGTTATCAATTTATTAAGTTACAGTACATGTACTGTATTTAAATGTCAAGTGAATTATTTTCACTTGTTGTTTACAAAAATAGTTTGAATGATGAATAAGCCATATTGAATTTCGAGACCTTGAATGATCTTGTGAGGAATTAAAAACGGAGTAAAACGTATATAAAATTTACTACACTTAAAAATTATCTGAAAATGTTAAAAATCAAAATTAAAATTATGTTAAAAATCAAAATTAAAATTATGTTAAAAATCAAAATTAAAATTGTTAAAAATCGAAATCATGTTAATAATCAAAATTATGTTAAAAATCAAAATTATTAAATTGAAAATTGAAAAAATAAAATTTATTTAAAATTGAAAAATTAAAATTAATTTAAAATTAAAAAATTAAAATTAATTTAAAATTGAAAAAATTAAAATTAATTTAAAATTGAAAAAATTAAAATTAATTGAAAAATTAAAATTAATTTAAAATTGAAAACTTAAAACTTAAATTTGAAAAATTAAAATTAATTTAAAATTGAAAAATTAAAATTGGAAATTGAAAAATTAAAATTGAAAATTGAAAAATTAAAATTAATTGAAAATTGAAAATTGAAAAATTAAAATTAATTTAAAATTGAAAAATTAAAATTGAAATTAATTTAAAATTTAAAAATTAAAATTAATTTAAAATTTAAAAATAATTTAAAATTGAAAAATTAAAATTAATTGAAAATTGAAAAAATAAAATTAATTTAAAAATGAAAAATTAAAATTAATTTAAAAATTAAAATGGTTAAAATTGAAAATTAAAATTATTTTAAAACTTAAAAATTAAAATTAATTTAAGATTTAAAAATTAAAAATTAAAATTGTTAAAATTTAAAATTAAAATTACTTGAAAGTTAAAATTAAAAATTAAAATTCTGTTACAATTGAAAATTAAAATTCTGTTAAAATTGAAAAATTAAAATTGTTAAAATATTATTGAAAAAATAAAATTGTTAAATTATTAAAAAAATAAAATTGTTAAAATTGAAATTAAAATTAAAATTATGTTAAAAATTGAAATTAAAATTATGTTAAAAATTGAAATTAAAATTATGTTAAAAATTGAAATTAAAATTGTTAAAAATTGAAATTAAAATTATGTTGAAAATTGAAATTACATTAAAAATTAAAATTGTTAAAATTTAAAAATTAAAATTGTTAAAATTGAAAAAAATACAATTATGTTAAAATTGGAATTAAAATTTAAAAGTTAAAATTATAATAAAAATTTAAACTATGTTAAAAATCAAAATTATTCTAAAAATTAAAACTAAGTTAAAAATTAAAATTATGTTAAAAATTAAAACCTATTAAAAACTTTATGATCAGCTAAAGTTTTTGTTTGGCGAGTCAATCGCAGAATATGTGACAACTCTTTACATTAAACTTAACGTATGTAATCTTTTAATGGAAATAGTGTCAAAAACTGTTTTCCGGTTAGAGGTGTGATTTAGGTAGCACTTCCAACTCTTTACGTTTAATCATTTAGTAAGTTAGTGCTAGAAATTAACGGTAGAAAGTACTCATAAATGCACTGAAGTCTAGTTTAGCAAGACGTTAAGGATTGTTGATAAACACCGTTTATACAAGTAGTTATATTCTACTGTACGTTTTTGCGATAAATCCAAAAATATATTTTGTTGACATTGCTTTTGGTTCGTAATTAATGTAGGAATGTACCGATTAGCACTTTTGGCCATTACCGATTGACGATTAATTGGTCGGTCTGTTATTTGGGAATAGGCCTATTACTGATTAATCGGCCGGTTAATGTTTTTACAGAATAATCGGCCGATTAATGTTTTTACAGAATAATCGGCCGATTACCGATTAATCAGTTGTATAATATCTAGTAAAACTTATGTCTTAACTCTTAACACATACTGGAGACCGTAAGTCTGTCTCCAATCCTTGTTCTCACAAAGTTAAGTTGTACAGTAGACCTTAAGTCAGCCTGTACATCCTGTTCTCTTAGTAATTTGCAACTAAATAAACTATTCAGTGTTCATAGATGAAACAGACAGTCATCACAATGAGTCGTAGTAATATATGGAAATATTTCGAAATTTCCAATACGAATTCTTCAAAAAGCTTGTGCAAGATATGTGAGACCAAAATTTCACGTGGTGGAAAAGTGCCTAAAGACTAAACAACTAACTTGATTATCCGTTTAAAGCGGCATTCAGCAGAATACAGTTTATTGGTTTAAAATAAGTCACCAGATTTAAAGAGAAAGACTGCTCAAATCAATTGACCTTACAGCAATTCTTTGAGAAGAAAAATAAGCTTGACTCTTGCAGTATATTAGTGCTAAAGAAATAACCAATGCAATTTCTTTGATGATAGCTACAAATTTACAACCATTTACAATGTGGCTTTGAATCACTGCTCAATGATTTGTAACCCTGTTGTCAACTACCAAGCAGAAAAGCATTTTCTCAAAATATTATTCTTCAATTATATGAAAAATGTGAAGCAGGCGTGAAAAAAACGTTTAATGATGTCAATTTTTATGCTCTAACCACGGATTTATGGAGTGCAATGTGTAATAAAAGCAGTTTCATAAGCTTGGCTTTGCATTACCTTGACCAGAGTTTCAACTACAATTCGATCATACTCCAATGCAGCCCTTTTGAAGAACATTCAGGCACGCAAATTTCCAGGAAAATTGACGAAAGCTTGTCAAAATGGAGATTGATATGAGAAAATTGTGCTGCAATCACAACAGATAATGGAAGTAATGTAGTGAAAGCTGTTCTTGATTTAAATGTAGATCGTGTTTTTTGTTTTGCCCACACACATCAGCTAGTTATTAATGATGCAATTTTTTCACAAAGGGCAGTTATTGATATGTTAGCTATGGGTAGAAAAATTGTTGGCCATTTTAAGCATTCAGTATAAGCTTACTCTAATTTGCATAAACTACAAATGCATTTAGGCATTCCTCAACATAAATTAGTACAAGACGTCCCAACCCGCTGGAATAGTACATTTTACATGTTGGAACGCTTGCAACAACAAAAAAATGTATTGGCTACTTATGCATGTGAATTCAATATTCAAATTTTGTTGTCCAATCAATGGGGTCTATTTAATAAGCTACTCAATCTTCTGTAGCCATTTGAAAAGCTTACACGTCAAAGCAACCATGAATACTGCAGTTTCGTTCATTTTACCTGCCGTTTTTGTGTTAAAAATGCATTTGATGACTTTGGGAGATGCTGGAGTGAAAACTACAAAAGAAGCTGTTTTGAAATCCATGGATAAGCGTTCTTCCCATTTGGAACAGGAGCTAGTCTTTGCCGTTTCAACTTTCCTTGACCCAAGTGTAATCCTGGGTCATATTAAATTTACTTTCCTTTATTTTAGTTTTATTTACTAATTTTATTTTATATATATGTATTAGTATAACTTTTGCAAGCTCTCATGATTGAGTTGACCTCAATCAGTTAAGCTCTCTAGCATGAGAGAAGGGAAAGAAGGATTAACTTCTTCCCACACTTAAAATTACCAAGGCGCAAGTTCCTATGACAATAGGTACATGGCAAGCCTTTGTGTACTGGCCCCATTAGGTCTGCAGTACACGATATTAACAAAAGGTCAAAACAGTAACATCTTACCTGGTCAAGGAACATGTCTGGATGTTGTCTGACCTAATACTAATTTTTTTTTACTGACCGAGAATTTGTAATCTTACAAATTCAAGGTCAATGTTAATACTTAAAAATAAAAATGCTAATTCTACATCTAGACTTTTAGTCTAGAAAGCTTGCAGAAAAATACTATATAAACACTTTGCTGTACATGATACAACAGCTAGAATGATCACTACAAATTAACAAGCAAGTTGACCATAACATTGGTCGTGAGACATCAACACTATTATCAACAAACGTAAAAACCATAGTTAGTCTTAAATATTTGCTGTAATTCATTTTCGCCAAGTTTCTTTTTTATTATTATTTGTATTTGAATTCTTTTTCACTTTATATTAAATTGCTTTAATTTAAATAAAGAGTTTGTGTGCCTTACTTTAATAATAATCAAGGAATTCTTCACTTGTTACAATTGCTGAAGAACAGGAAGCCTGCGAGGGAACCAGCATCTGTGTCCCAACAACACAAAACATTTTGTAAGAAAAACTTTGGTGTAAGATTACGTAACCAAGGTCAGCATAGCTTACCTTGGAGTTTTAATCTCTGAAACATCCAAACACGGTTACAAATTGGCGCCTGACGTGGGGGACATGTGAAGCCAAGGTGCCCATAATAACAGGTGAACTTTTCTTATTCAACAAAACTCAACATTGAAGGATATCTTAACAACTTATTCAAGCAGTTGAAAGCTTATCATCAACTTTTGAAAGTGTTCAAGATATTACTACTAGTACTGCCTAAGAAAATTCAAAATGACAGGTAGAGGGAAAAAGCAACAGCCTTCGACAAGTACGGTAAGACCACCTTATAATATCCTCGATAACACTCCAGTGTATGATACACGGAGTGGAAAGCGCATTATTAAACCTACATTTAACATGGACGCAAGTGCCACTAACACGAAGAGCTTACATATTCAGGGACAGCAGTTAGAGCCCGCGTCTATATCTCCTGATGAAGTAGATAATGCTAATGAGATTAAAAATGCTTTAGGGGATGGTCAACAAGCCCAGATCGATGATACTGTTCAGGGTCAAAATGCAAATGAGTTTGATAGTGGCTCCGATAACGAGCCTGTGTGCAAACATGACTCAAGAGTCCGAGGATGACAGATCATTTTGAACCCAACAGGAGATTTGGCACTTCTAATTCAAATAGGCACTCAGGTAGACAGTATAGAAATCAGATAGAATCAGAAGAAACTGCAAACAATTTCATGCAGATAGTTATGCTTAAAATTGCAGATACAATGTCTCAAAATACAGACATATTAAAATCCGTTGTAGCTAATAAGCAAAAAGAGTTAAAAAATGGATTCACCCGAATGACTAGTAAATTTTCGGGTAAAGACAGCAATATTGATGCTGCAATCTTAGAAATTGAAGAATTCAAGAATGCTAGGGGTATTAGTGATGAAATAGCCTTTAATACATTTACTGCCGCTTTAACAGGTCAGGCCACCGAATGGTGGAGCGCCTCCAAAGAAACTTATAGGGATAAAGATTTTAATTCAGTCTTAATAGCATTGCGAGAACGATTTAGCCAGAGAAGAACTGCCAAACATTTAATAGAACAAATAGCTCGAAATATCTTAAATTGCCATAAATAAGACTTTATTTTTTATTATTTTATCGTAGCATTCCTTAGAGTTCTTCTGCAACAAAAAACGAAGGAGGAACTAATAATAGGAATGACTATAGCTCAGCTCCCGCCAGATATAGCTGGTGCCATAGGCGATATACAAGGGAAAACTATAGTAGAAATCGAATGCTTGATCTGGCGAATGCACGATCAATGGGAAGGAAGTGTTTTCAAGCCCAAACGTGATCACGCATTTAAAACAGATGAAAGGAAAGTCCATTCTCCTAACTCAAATCATGGTCACTCAAAAAGACAGGACAGTAAACGTCCAAATCAGAACAGCAACTCAAATAACAATAGAAATTCAGATGCCAAAAAAGGCAAATATTCTAATAATAAAAATAAGCAAAATACTCCATCTGAAAAAGACAGCAAGTATCCTTGGCTGCCAATACGAAGTCATTTGAGTTGTCATAAATGTGGTACTGAAGGATGGACCATCAAGCTATGTAATAAGGAATGGCAGAGTAAATCAAGGGATAAATATAAGCAAAATAAAAATACCCCTAGCACTTTTGGTAAATCTCGTAATTTCTAGCCGTCGGTTAGCGTTGACGTGGTGCAATCACGTAATGTATGAGGCAAGTTTGCACATTTTTAGCACCAAAACCAGTAGGCCAAAAGTTGTTAAACAATTCAAGGAAGCACTTCCGCCTACCACCTGGTGTACCACCTGGTGTAAAATGCCACCTGGTGTAAAATTGCACACTTAATACAGTAAAAAATGCTGAAATTAGTATCTTACACAGAATAACACTTAACTCTAAGACTGTAAAAACAAACGTTCGAATTGGCCTATCTAACACATTCCTTCTGTTTATCTACTACTCACAAGAAAAACTGCAAAAATGCATACATATTCTTTAAGTTTTTTAAAAACACAATTCAATTTTACGTTATGAAGCATTGACAAACAATCATAAACATGTTTAATATGCTCATTAACATTAGAAAATATTTATAACTCTCATAAACAAGTTTAAAATCCTCATAAACAATGGTGACCCCTTTGAAATATTTTCACCCCTCTAAAACATGAAAAATGGTTGTAATTAAACCAGCTGTATGTACCCTTTTATTATTTCCAGGGACCTTAGTAAACTTAAGGAAGGTCAATAATTTGGCACATCTGGAATCGATCTGCAAAAGGGAAATAAAAGAATAGGAAAGAAACCTTGAAAATAGATCAATGGGATTAAGAAATCAGACCGCCTCCTTTTTATGCACATTTTACTTGAAATGAAAAATAAAGTTAGTTGGATTTTGAAACTTACACATTAAGTATTTATTTCAAAATTATGCTAATGATTTTGCTTAAATACATTTTTATTTTTTAAAATTTCAAGGCTTTTAGCCATTTACATGCTTTCAAATAAGGTTGTACATGTAGGTTTTTTTGCTCAGTTAAAGCTCAGCGCAGAATCTGTGGCTAACTGCAGGGAGACGAATTTTTACCGCATTGGGAATTTTCAGCATTTTAGTTAAATTTTGAGAATTTTGCCTGAGTTACTCGCTCTCAGTACCCATTTTAAGCAATTTTGAAGTAAAATAAAAATAAATTTAATGCGGTAATAAACAATTAAATAAAATAAAAAAAATAATTATTATTAAATAAATAATAATAAATATTCAATAAATTAATAAAAATAATAAATAAATTAATAAAAATAATAAATAAATTAATAAAATAATAAATAAATTAATAAAAATATTAAATAAATTAATAAAAATAATAAATAAATTAATAAAAATAATAAATAAATTAATAAAAATAATAAATAAATTAAAAAATAAACTAATAAAAATGAATAAGTTAATAAAAAAATTAATAAAAATAACTAAATAATTAATAAAAATAAAAAAACTGAGTAAAAAATAAATTTTTTATGAAATACAATACTCCAATAAAAGAAGTGCACGGAAAATTAGAAATTAACTTTTTCAGCTGAAAGTATTTGGAGTTTGCGGAAAATCA
>JAQGBL010000009.1:0-15408 GCA_034698385.1 Strongylosoma stigmatosum
ATATTATTTTATTAAGCACACCACTGACCCAAATAAGGTCTTTTAGGTTCATTGGAGATAAAATTACAACTCCAAAACGTAAAACTTTGTACAATAGTTATTTCATGAACGTTCAGAACTATTATTAAAATTTAATTATTAGTAGCAAAAATATTAACAATGAATCTCATTCATTATCAACTAATTAACGAATTTCAATAAACGACAAATACACTTTTATCAATTAACAACAACATACTGTAAATACCCAGTAATTAATACTGAAAGCCCTATACAGTAATTATACTTCCTGTTTAGTTCCCTAGGTTTTAAACCCATATAAACCATCTGTAACCAACTGACCTTTAACAACAATGTTTGCAAGCATAAAACAAAAAGTTTATTAAAATATGATTATGAATTTTTACAGTTAAAACCAAATGAATCAACAATCAGGTTGTTTTGAATGCACTGGACCAAGTGAAAGTCAAATAAAACATTGTTTATACCTGTATTTTGGAATCGCACTTGTAAAAACGTATTCAAATGCTTGCATGGCCAAAAAGGCAGCTGGAAAATATATCAAACCCAGTAAGAATATTTGATACGGTCCCACTTCACCAATTTCCACAAGAATATCATCAAACTGCATTTTCTTAATTTTTATCTCCTTTAATATTGCTTTAGTCAATTGGAGATCCATACATCATTTGAATATACCGTTTTTAATTACACCACAAGAGATACTGTTAAAAAATTCTTGAGCTCCTTTTTGTCATAAAGTCCTGATTAATTTATCAAGTGTGAAAACAACGGCTTATAATGACCATGAAGCTTGGAATTGGCTTCGAGTCAAGTTTCAAATCTTAAGTCTGATAAATGTAGCCAATTTCAGCAGCCAAGTTTCAGTACATGTATTTTCAAAACATTGAAACAAAAAGTTAATAATGACAATTAAACATTTTAAACGTTTTAACTGATCTCAATTCAATAATAGAATGACCAAAGAATAGGCTAAATGACAAAAGTGCAGTCTGTCACATATTCAGTAACTTCTTATCGCTACAAAAATAATGTACCAATTAACGGATGTTATACATGTCCTTACCTTTTTTGTATTAACAAAAAAATCTTTCTGTCTTTTAACATCGTTAATTCGGTTTTTTTAATTTAGCCTAGCCTACCTACTTGTATTTTTAATATGTAGAAAAAGAATTAAAATAAAAGATAACAGTTGGAAAACACAGTGCTGTCAAAAAAATCATCGGTAACGACAAAATCGTGGAAAAAATCTTTTTCATAAGTTGTCGTATCGTTATCACAACAGTTACTATTTACGTACCATCTTCAAATAATTAAATAAAACAAAATTTGATGATACTTAAACAATACTGTACCGTATTACTCGGTAATTTAAAAGTTTCATCAATAAAAAAGATCATAGTTTAGTAACTGATTTGGAATTTGCTTTCAGCATAATGTAAATTGAATTGCTGTAAAACATCAAAAAAAATTAAATACGATTTCTTAAAGGATAATGAGATTTAACTGCACGACAGAATAGAGGGAAAAAATGACTGAAAAATTTTAAAAAAAACCACCGAAAAGGGTGAACTAACGAAAAAAAAAGGATAAACTAATGGTAACTGTCACTAAATTGTCGTGCAAAGCATTATTCTGGCGTGTTCATAATTATTTCCCTTTCCTGAAATAGTTGGCTTTCACACAGTAAGAATAATTGATACCATCCTTCTTAACAATACAATACTTTAAAATATATCAATTAATTCTTTGTGCTACTGTTTGTTATAAAGTCTTGATTAATTCATGAAACGTTTAGTTAATTAATTCATCAAACGTTTGGTTAATTAATTCATCAAGCGACTATTGGTAAATTTGGAGCAGCCGCTGCATTTGCCATCATTAGCATATTTACAGTTGAATTATATCCAACTGGAATTAGAAATTATGGACTTGCTATTTGCTCGTATGCTGGGAATTTAGGAGCTTCCATTGCACCATATCTTGCCCAATTGATAAATTGTATTTTTTGATTAAGTTTTTAACAGGGTGTAAAACTCAAAATTTGTTTATTTGTGACAGTCAACAGTTCACATATATATTCTGTTGTTGTTCATATATCTTCCGTTGCTGTCTAGTTTCAGGTTTAATGAGCTTAACTTTACCAGAAACACTAGGAAAAAGTTTACCAGAGACGGTGCGCAAATTGCAGCAAACCACATAGAGGTGAGCAAGATTATATTGGCTTGAAAATGCGCACGATTACTGACAGTGAATAAGAAGCAAAATGCGCATGAACTTCCTGGCCAACTTTAAATTTAACGGGAACATTGATTTGAAGGTTACAATAAAATTAACGTTATACTGGTTGTAAATTGTGTGTTTTCGTAATTTATTTAATTTGTCAAGTTTTTGGTATGGTATCTGTTGAATATCCAATTTTGAATATGGCGCTATTTTTTAAAAAGAAAATTATGCATCTAATCTTAGAATTTTAATAAATACAAATCATTAATATTGTTAATTATTTTAACAAAGTAGATAAGGTATTAATATTACTTTAATTATAAATTGATGGACTCGCAGACATCTATCTACTATCTATCTATCTACTATATATCTATCTACTATATATCTATCTACTATATATCTATCTACTATATATAAGCCCCCGTCACACGCACCGAGTACATTGAAGAGTCAGTAATTTGCCGCTGTATTGGCGAGTGTTCATTGGTGTTCTAAATGTGCTGTATTCGATGCTGTTCTATAAATGTGTGAAATCGATGCTATCCACATTCACCAGTGGCGAAACACTGACTCTCTACTGTACTTGGTGCGTGTGGGGCTATAGCCACACATGCACTGAACACGAACCATCAAACACACGCCAATACAGCAGCGAAATACTGACTCTTCACTGTACTCGGTGTGTGTGTGACTGGTGCTTATAATTGTCTAGATTACGATGACGCACGACTCACCTCAAAACGTTTGATTGGTCCATTTTGTTACGACGTGGTTTTAGGTTGTTCGGTTCTGCGGAGTCTAGGTAAGAATTAGTAGGCTGACTAGCAAGTTTAGTCATAAAAAATTAGTATTTAATGGAGAGAGAGATATTTACAAGTGAGTGACTAGTAGAGAGATAACCTAATACTACTGAGAGCGAGTTTGTTGGGTCTTATATACCCAAAGAGAACAATGGTTGGGAGTTAATCCCTTAATTGATATAATTATACCAGGAAGCGATAATTACAGTATCCTGGTATAGGATTAATGAACTAAGGTCACGAGAGGATTAAATACAGAAATAGGTCCTATATGCGATAGGACCATTGTTACAGTGACCTAGGTTATTGACCATGCCTTACAATTTGTCTTTGTAGGCCTATGTCATAGCGCGCGTGATTTTAAAGCGTTTGAATGGTTCATTGCTTTAAAAACGCAATGCAATTTTTTAATTAAAGTTTTTTAAATGATACACGTTAGTTCTAAAATGTTGCAATGCAATAAAATCTTCAGGAAAACATTACGTCATAGCAGCTACGTCATAGACTCAAGAGAGTGGCTTTTTAAATGCGTTTAAATGAAACCATTATAATACATATAATAAAATGTTTGTAATGTTTAAAACATGTTTAAGACGCCAATGAGCATTAGGAAACATTAGCAAAACATTTAAAAATATGTTCAAAGCTGAGCTAAACATTAGCCTACAAAAAATGTTTTAAACATTTGAGAGGGCTTATTAACGGATTACCAAATACTGTAGGCGCATGTGAGCAGTAATTCTAAATTTTGCAAAAAAATGCAAAAAAAAATAAAGGTAATAAGATTGTCTTAAAAATGCCAAAAAGCATTAGCAGTTGTTTAAAATTTTTCAAAAATGCAAAATAATTCTTCAATAATTGCTAAAATTTATTTTTAAAAATGCAGAAAATTAAAAAAAAATAGCTAAAATTGCCAAAAATGTTAAAATTTGCTAAAAATTTTGAGATTTGCCTAAACACAATATTAGTTTCAGTTTCGGGGCTTGGATTCAATTAATTTACCCCCAGGGGCCAAAATACACACTGACTGTG
Organism: Strongylosoma stigmatosum; assembly: GCA_034698385.1. NCBI lineage: Eukaryota > Metazoa > Arthropoda > Diplopoda > Polydesmida > Paradoxosomatidae > Strongylosoma > Strongylosoma stigmatosum. Next base: position 4,083 of record JAQGBL010000009.1, read on the forward strand.
GTGGTATTGTACCGAAAATATTTAGGAAAGAGGGTGGGGCCTCAAAATTGAATTGTACTGGGCTTTGGAATTTCATTTAATAATTTGTTGTCGTCGTAATGGTCAATGTCGCGCTAGCAGGCCCGTTTACTACGCTGACAGGCCTTTGAGGCTCGAATTATAATAAAAGCTAATTGCAGTTGAGTACTGTACAAGAGATGTTATGTGTAGGCTACTGGAACTGGCAATGTTTAAACAAAGTATTTTAAAATAATGTTTTTAAATGTAGTTAAAAACAATTTTATTTCTTGAATAATATTTCAATACGGTAGCTAATTATAATATAGCTTTGCAATATTATTTAAGAGTTGTTTTGGCTGCCGGTAACATTTATTGTTTGCTTTCCTTAAAATATCAGCTATTTCTGCAGGAATGTCACCTGTCACCATAAACCTAAAGCCGATTTAAACTTGTAAGTAATCTTGTTTTTTAATTGAATTAAATCTGTTTTTATTTATAAATTTACACACAAGATGATTGTTATCATTTTCATGTGAGAAACAAAAAATAAATCAATCAATGTCACTTTCTCTTTTTCGATTTCAGTTAAAATTGATGCCTTACATGAGAAATTAACTGTTCAAAGTCACTTGTAATTTATAAGAAATTATTAATTCAATTACAATATCATTTGGTTCATTCATTTCTTTATTTGCATCACCCTCGTGATAAATATTATTTTTTATAAGTTCAAAGTCGATGAACATTTAGTCAGTTAGTATTTTTCTATTGCTTTTTGCCATTTGTGCCAGTGTCTGATGAGCTCCCTCCACTCGGCCGTTGTTAAACATTGCACTTGGAAAAACGTATCCCAAAGTGTATGGAAGAAAAATATAGCAAATAAAGTAAGAATATTTGATACCATCCCCCTTTACAAATTTCCTCAAATATACTGTATCATCAGGCTTAATTTTGTAAATATCTATCTCTCTGAACGAAGGTTTTAGTCAATTAAAATTCAATTAAATTCAACAGCTGAAAACACACGTTATAACAATTAAACATGCAATTGGCCTCGATTCAATATTTAAATGACAAGATATGCGGAAGGCAAAATGCCAAAATGGCACCTCTGTCACGTATAACTTCCTATCAGTTCAAAAATGATGCATCAATAAATTGATTATTTAATTGTTATCACCTTTTTGTATTTAAAAATGAAACTTTATTTTAATGGTGAAAGGAGATATATAAAATAAAAGATAACAATTTAATAATGGTATTTAATTAATTAAACGGCCATCCTAACATCATTATCATCTTAAAAGGTAGTACGGTACTTATAGTTAAGTAGAAAAACACTGTGCTGCCAAGAACAAATTCATCTGTGACGACAAATTCAAGTAACCAAGGTTGAGTCAAGATCCCTTGGTGTTCACGAAATAACCCCAAACTTTACATGTGTTTAGTTTCTATTGTAAAATATCCGAGTCCATTAATCTCCAATTAAAGATATATTCACACCTTATCTACTAATCGTATTTAAATCACAATATCCATGATTTAGATTTATTAGTTCTAAGATTATTCTGATAGCCTCACAATTTGTGCTATAGTCAAAATTGGACATTCAACAGATACCAGAAATGTGATAAATTAACTACTGCAAACAAGTAACCAGTTGAATGTGATGTTAATGTTATTGAGCAGTAACCCTTACAGTGTTCCCTTTAAGTATTAAGTTGGTCAAAAAGTTTGTGTGCTCTTTGGCTCTCTACTCACTGATAGTACCGGTAACCGTGAGAGCTTTCAAGTCAAACTAATATACTGACCTCTACTTCATTTGTTGCAAGTTGTGCAGCATGAACAAACTGCCATGTCTTCACAATCTTTAAATGTTTCTGGTAAAGGTTTTCCTAATGTTTCTGGTAAAATTAAACTTATTAAACCTGAAACTAGAGAGCAAATTCCAAATATAACCAACGGCAGATATATGTGAACGGTTGTCTGTCGCAAATGAACAAATTTTGAGTTTTACATCTGGTTAAAAACTGCATCAAAAAATACCAATTACCAATTGTGCAATATATGGTGCAATGACACCACCTAAATATCCGGAAAACGAGCAAATAGCAGCTCCGTTACTTCTTATTCCAGTTGGATATAATTCAGTTGTAAATACGTAAATAACACCAAATGCAGCAGCTGCTCCAAATTTACCAACTGTGGCTAAAGTAATTTTGAGCCAGGACAATTCTAATAAACAAAACATGCACATTAAATTTGTTAGTTTTAACCTGAACAAAATTTACATTTGTGATTTATAACCCCCTCGAATGTATAAAAAATAATGAAGTTACCTGAAGATGTGGGAACCACTGCTGTACAAACTCCAGCAATTCCTCCCAAAATCATTGAAAAACAAACAACATATCTTCGTCCAAATTTGTCCATTGCTACGATACCAAATAAGTTAGCTGGAATTTCAACTGCGCTCACAATTACGAAGTTTACATATTGATTTCCGCCAACAGATGGAGCTGCCATGGTAATGCCATAATAAGCCATTGTTATTATGAACCTAAAGCAACAGTAAACTTAAACTAATTTATTTATTTGAATCGGTTTTCATTTACCCATTAGCAGACAAGATGATTGTGATCTTTCTCATGTAAGAAGTACGAAATAGATCAAACCATGTCACCTTTTCTTCTTCAGTTTCACTTGAAATTGATGCCTTATGAAAACAATTAACTGTTAAATGTCACTTGTAGCATGTATTAAAATTAGAAATTAAATTACAGCATCGTCTGTTTTAAAGTCAATGAACATTTCGTCGGTTAATGTTTTTCCATTGCTTTTAGCCATTTGTTCCAGTGTCTGACGAGCTCCTTCCACTCGGCCGTTTATCAGCATCCATCTGGGCGATTCAGGAATTATCCTAAGACAGATAGATAGGTCTAAAATCTAAACTAAAAGATGGTGTTTCTAGCTAACACAAATGTTTATTCACCAGTAAAAGATCAAGCACAAAACGAATGGAGCTGAAATCGTTAGCTGTAAATAGCGCCAATCTCTTATTGTGTGGGCTAATCCACCAAGAGCAGTTTCTCCAATCGCAAACAGAATCCAGAAGCACATTCCACTTTTCGCTCGATACGTTTTCCCAACAAATTCAACACCTTAAAATAAAACAACAGATAATATTTACTATCCATACATTGTATTAAATAATGTTGAAGTTAAACTTAAACTCATGTAGGAAAAAAATCAATGTTAATACGTACTCATGACAAACAGTGTTAGTAAAGCTCCTTGTGTACTTCCTCCATTAATAAATCTCAGGACCAAAAATAATAGATAATTCGGAACAAATGCTGAAGATATTCCACTTGCCCAAATAATTAAAATACAAATAAAAATAATATTTTTTCGACCATATCTAAAAAAATAAAGTTTTTAAAATTATTAATTAGGCTTCAGTAATAAACACGCTGTTGTATTTGTTTAGTATTAATTTAACTCACTTGTCTGCAATTATTCCAACAACTAATGCACCAAGCATGTTTCCAATCATAAAAATTGACTGAGAAAGAGGCGCTAAATTGCTATCATCACACACTACATTGAACTTCAAAATAAAAACAACTACATATTTTTAAGAAAGTAAAATTTGCTAAAACTCATTTTACCTGAGTTACAACTGTTGAAATGTAATCTGAAGTGTCATATTTCCAGTTTTCGCAATTATAAATCGATGTCCAGTTGGTGTTTTCGTTTAGGCAACTGTTATAATTGGGAAATGAGCCATTTTCTCCAGAATATAAGTCACATTGGCTAAATCGGTCATTGGATGAATCGTATGGCGTCGTCAAGCTTAAAAAATCTTCCTCATAAGTCGTCGTATCGTTATCACAACCACTCACAAAACATCTACAAATAATTGCATAAAACAGCATTTAATAAACTTGTATGCAAAACTTGTTGGAAGGTGTCTGCATATTTTATTCATTACATGTGCCTGATGTGCATTAAATTTGATATTCTATCACAAATAATCGTAGTATGAGAATCAAAGTGTAGACCCTTATTAAAGTAGGCCTATGCACCAAAGTCTATAGACGTTGCTAACTTGTGTTTACTGCCTATTCGTTGCAAAAAGTGTAAACTGCAAAGCCTTATGAACAGTAGCCCAAATGTTGGTTAAAACTCTAAGACACTAATGAAAACCAGCTTTCCAGGGTGGACAAATTTTTAATTTTAACTAAATAATGACTATATTTTAAAATGTAACATTTTGCATCATGTTATAAAAAAAGGGTTTTTTTTTAATTTATGAATTTTAAATATGATTAAATAGGTGCTGTGTCACGTGTGACATGCAGAAAACAAATTATATTAATACAAATTTTATTGAGCACACCACTGGCTCCAGCAAGGTTTTTATGTGAATTGGAGGTCGAATTACAATCCACAAAGATAAAACTTTGTACAATAAAGTTATTTAATGAGCTGATTAATAAATCATTATAGTAGCAAAAAAATATTAACAACTATTCTCATTCTTTATCAACACAAATTACAATAAACGACAAATACCTGCAAATACATCTTTATGAAATAGCAAGGCAGTATAAATAATTACATTTTTTGTTTCAATCGTTTTCCAGTTTTCTAAGTCTTAAGCCCATACTGTAGGCTATAACCCACCTTTTGTGCAAAAAATACCACCTTTAACCAACTGACTTTTAACGACATTGTTTGCATGTATAAAACATTCAATTTTCTACGTTAAAAACTTAAAACCAAATAAATTATCAATCAGTTTTAAACACACAGAACCAAGTGCAAATCAATTAAAACATTTAGTTTATAGGCCTACCTGTATTTTGGAATCGCACTTGTAAAAACGTATGCAAAAATTTGCATGGCCAAAAAAACAGCTGGGAAATAAAGCAAACACAGTAAGAATATTTGATACCGACTCACTTCACCAATTTCCACAAGAATATCATCAAACTGCATTTTCTTAATTTTTATCTCCTTTAATATTTGCTTTAGTCAATTGGAGATCCATACATCATCTGAATATACCGTTTTTAATTACACCACATACTGTATAAAATAATTTCTGGTGCTCCTGTTTGTTAAAAAGTCATGATTAATTTATCAAGTGTGAAACAAAGGCTAATAATGACCATGAAGCTTGGAACTGGCTTCGAGTCAAGTTTCAAATCTTAAGTGAGGTAAATGTAGCCAATTTCAGCAGCCAAGTTTCAGGACATATATTTTAAAAACATTGAAAAAAAAAGTTTTTAATGACAGTTACACTTTTAAAAGTTTTAACTGATCTAAATTCAATACTAGAATGACCAAAGAATAGGCTAAATGCCAAAAGTGCACCTTTATGTCATTACTTTACGTCAGGTAAATGTAGCCAATTTCAGCAGCCAAGTTTCAGTACATGTATTTTCAAAACATTGAAACAAAAAGTTTATAATGACAGTTACACATTTAAAAGTTTTAACTGATCTCAATTCAATATTAGAATGACCAAAGAATAGGCTAAATGCCAAAAGTGCAACCTTTATGTCATTACTTTACGTCAGTACAACATCAACTAAATAATTTAATCTTAAAGTTGCAGATCATACCATACCGTACACAATTGTTTCCTCCAATTTGTATCATTCGAAGGTGCATAAAGTGGACTATTGTGACCAGTTAAAGTTTCCCATTTACCATGAAAATCGTAGGACAATAAATTACTAAAGTCAAGATGTCTATTAAATTAAAAAAATTAAGATATGTTTAAAGTTTCAAAAATAGATTGCAAAATTACTTGGAAACTTTGGGAACATTCTAACCTGCATTAACAGATTCTGAACCAGCTGGAACAGCCACAATTAAAAGTAATCTAAGCTTATTAGTGTCTTTGGCTTCGGCTTCAAATGCTTGATGCAATTAACTGATTTACATGATGGGCTTGATTAACACTGCATTCACTAATCGCAAGTTAGTGTCTGTTTTCGTGTAAATCCATTCCTGTTTGTCGATTACATAGAAATTTCGTTACTGCCAGTTATTTCCTGATAATTATTAGTTACTAAGGTTTTTTCGTTATTTAGCCACTGCAGTAAGGACCGACCGAGAGTGAATTTTTGAAGTTTGGCAGAAACCAAACTTTGACCGAATGTATAATGAAAAGTTCGGCCGAGACCGAACCGAAACCGAACTGAAACATACGGAAACAAATGAAAAGAGCTTCTACATTCTACTGAAACTACATCTAATAGTTGAAACCAAATAATTAGGGATTGGATTTACGAGTATATGCGTTTTAAAACCACGAAATATGCCAAATGAAATCCAAAAATATGCAATATGAAGTGTTAAAATATGCAGTTTGCAAAATATCCATTTAAATACAAAAAAAATTACTTTTTTCCCACTAAACAAACAAATGTCAATATTTCATTAATTAATTTAATATAATTGCCAATTAAATCCATCAAATCAATTAAAAAACCATTTTTTTATTATTTTTCCAAAAGATGAACACGCTAAAAAAGACAGGAATTAAGAGCCCAAGCTTTGTTGTGCAAATTATTTTCAATTAGTTGCTGGATCATACTTGGATGGTTTTTTCTCTTCAATGTTTTTGAAATTTGATTTTTTTAAATTTTTAAATTGGTTTTTTGAAATTTATTTTTGAAAATTTATTAGATTGAAGTCATTTTATCAAAAAATTCCCAAATAATCCTAGAAATATGCCCAACATATGCAAATATGCAAGAAGCCTTGAAATATGCAAAAATATGGACTTTCAAATTTTGGCAAATGAACTCCAATGACATGATCGGTGCTTATAATATATTTAGGCCCCACTCACCGCCATATCCATAATAAAAACATGAAATTGCATAGAAATCCGATCCCTACAAATAATCGAATGTTGTATATTCACATGCAAAAAATCGATAAAAAATCGATTTAAAGTTCGGCAATCAGCCGAAACTGAAGCACAGGTTCGGCCGATACCGAGACTCGGCAGAAACTGACATTTAGGACACTCTCGGCCTGAAAACCGAAACCGAGTCTCGGTCGGTCCTTATTTGTAACATGTTTGCTAATGTTTTTGATATGTTTGTAACATGTTTCTTAATGCTTTTAATAAGTTTCTTAATGTTTTTATTGTGTTTCTTTATGTTTTTAATATGTTTACTAATGTATGTAACATGTTTCTTATTGTATTTAAGATGTTTCTTATTGTATTTAATATGTTTCTTATTGTATTTAATATGTTTCTTATTGTATTTAATATGTTTCTTGTTGTATTTAATATGTTTCTGAATGCTTTTAATATGTTTACTAATGTTTTTATATGTTTCTTAAGGTTTTTTTATGCTTTTAATATGTTTCTTAAGGTTATTTTTATGCTTTTAATATGTTTATTAATGCTTTTAATATGTTTATTAATGCTTTTAATATGTTACTTAATGTTTGTAACATGTTTTCTTACTGTTTTTAATATGTTTACTAATGATTTTGACATGTTTCCTAATGTTTTTAATGTTTCTTAATGTTTCTATATGTTTCTTAAGGTTTTTCTTATGTTTTAAATATGTTTCTTAATGCTTTTGATATGTTTACTAATGTTTTTATAGGTTTCTTAAGGTTTTTATTATGTTTTTGAATGTTTTTATTATGTTTCTTAATGTTTTTAAATGTTTTTATTATGTTTCTTAATGTTTTTAAATGTTTTTATTATGTTTCTTAATGTTTTTAATGTTTTCTAATGTCTTAACATGTTTCTTAATGTTTTTAATATGTTTACTAATGTTTGTAACATGTTTCTTAATGTTTTGAATATATTTTTTAACGTTTTTAATGTTTCTTAATGTTTTGAATATGTTTTTTAATGTTTTGAATATGTTTTTTAACGTTTTTCATATGTTTCTTAATGTTTTGAATATTTTTCTTAATGTTTTAAGCAAGTTTAATTTTTTATAATATGCTTCTTAATGTTTTGAATATTTTTCTTAATGTTTTAAGCAAGTTTAATTTTTTATAATATGCTTCTTAATGTTTTCAGCATGTTTCACTATTTAAATGTTTCAAAGATGTAAAAAAAAACAAGTCGGAAAATTTTCAAACTGATGAAAAACATGTCGAAACGTGTTCAAAACTATTCGAGACTTGCTTAAAATGGTGTAAAATATGTTTAAAACAGTGAACAATATATTTAAAACAATTAAAACATTTCAAAAAAAGTCCAAAACATTAAAAAAAACATGCACAAAAACAATGAGAAACATGTTAACAGCAATTAAAGTTGATGAGTGACCTTTAAGTGACGTTGCTTGTTTATTTCAGTGACGTTTTACTACACGGCGACGGCGGTTCGTCGCCTGCCGCTGTTCGTCGTGGAGAAGCTGGAGGAAGTGGTCGCAGCTGAGACCGGGGTCGCCGTCGCCGCTGCAGACAACGTCCGCGTGCAGCGCAGCGCCCTCTGCCACCGCACTCTCGCTTAACGTCACTTAATGCGTCATCACAGCCCTTATAATCAACGCACATGCGCGGTGACGTATTAACTAAATTAAGAAAATTAAACTGCACGGTTCAACCTGTTTAAGCCGGAATATAATAAAAAACCGGGTTTTTTCCGCTTTTAATCTCAAACTTTTAATATTAAGCAGCTGTTTAAAAATTAATTAGCAAATAAATGTCAGAAATGTTTGAGAAATTAATTAAATGTAAAATTTCAATAAAATGAGCAAAAGCAAAACACACTGTTGAAGTTGACGCGTGTTAAAAACATTAATTCTCATGTTAAAACATCAAAAATCATTAATTCTCATGTAAAAATCATAAGAAAATATTTAAAAAGTTAATAAATAATGTTAAAATTTTATGAAAATTTAATTAAATATATTTAAAAAATTACTTGAAATTTTTTAGTGTATTTCTTAATTTCGGTTATTTCAAGATTTTTTGAGCTTTTATGTAATTTTTAGGAAATTTTGACAACTTTTGTAATTTATTTCATGTTTTGATATTTTAATTTTAGGACTTTTTTGAAATTGCCAAAAAATTGTCAAATAAAATGTCAAAACAATGTCAGAATATTGTGAGAAAATGGTGAAAAACTCAAATAATGAAACTCAAAAGAAACTTGGTGAAAATGCCATCACAAATTGTGAAAACTGGAAATTTCCGTCATATACAGGTGAGTTTGAACTAGTTTTTCCTAACCGAGATAAAACCCATTTGTGAAGTGCGCATGTGGCAGCCAAATAACTTTATTATTAGCAAACAAATTGTTAAAAACATTTTAAAAACAGAACCATAAAATGTCATGAGTCAGCGAAAATGAGCAGTAAGCGGGTGAAACACTAGACAACATTTAGCAACATGTTAGAAACATCATCCAAACACTAAGAAACATTTGAAAAACATTATAAAACATTTGAAAAATATAATTAAACATTTGAAACACATTATGAAACATTTGAAACACATTATGAAACATTTGAAAAACATAATGAAACATTTGAAAAACATAAATAAACGTTTGAAAAACATAAAAAACCATGTTTCAAACATTAAAAACACGTCTAAAACGTAAAAAGCCATTTTCAAACATTAAAATTCATGTTTAAAACATTAAATGCATTAAATAAAAAAATTAACATGATCAAAAGGCTAAGAAACATTATAAACATTAAAAAGCAGAATCAAAAAACTAAAAAGCACGTGTAAAACTTAAAAAAAAAACATAATAAAAATTCAAAAAACTAAGAAACACATTAGAAACAATAGCAAACATGTAGAAACACTAATAAGCATGTGTTAAACATTAAAAGAAATAATCAAAACAACAAAAAACATGATGAAACACTAGAGAACAATTAGAAACATTAAATAACCTAATAAAATACTAAGAAACACGTGTAAAACATTAAAAACATTATCAAACACTAAAAACACTAAAAAACACGTGTTAAACATAAAAAAATAATTAAATTACTGGGTACTAAAAACATACCGGTATTAAAAACACCATCAAAACACTAAAAAACACGTTAGAAACATTAAAAACATAATCAAACACTAAGAAACTAGTGTAAAACATTAAAAACATAATCAAAATTCTAAAAAACACATTAGAAACATTAAAAAACATTATCTAAACACTATGAAACTCGTGTAAAACATTAAAAACAATAAAAATATTAAAAAACACACTAGAAACATTAAAAAGCATATTCAAAACATTCAAAAACACATTAGAAACTCTATCAAAACACTAAGAAACACATTAGGAACATTAAAAAACAATCAAAATATTAAAAAAACCACATTAGAAACATTAAATAACCTAATAAAATACTAAGAAACACGTGTAAAACATTAAACACATAATCAAAATATTAAAAAACACACTACAAACATTAAAATGAATAATCAAAACATTCAAAAACACATTAGAAACACTATCAAAACACTTAGAAACACATTAGAAACATTAAAAAACATAATCAAACACCAAGAAACACGTGTAAAACATTAAAAACGTAATCAAAATATTAAAAAAAACACATTAGAAACATTTAAAAGTATAATCTACGCATTCAAAAACACATTAGAAACACTGAAAAACACAATCAAAACACTAAGAAACACATTAGAAACTTTAAAAAACATCTTCAAACAATAAGAAACACGTGAAAAACATTAAAAAAACATCATCAAACAATAAGAAACACGTGTAAAACATTAAAAAACATTATCAAAATTTTAAAAAACATTATCAAAATTTTAAAAAACATTATCAAAATTTTAAAAAACACATTAGAAACATTCAAAATCATTATCAAAACACTAGAAACTCGCGTAAAACATTAAAAACAAATCAAAATACTAAAAACACATTTGAAACATTAAAAAACATTATCAAAACACTAAGAAACACATTAGAAACATTACAAAACACATTAGAAACACTGAAAAACACTATCAAAACACTAAAAAACACATTAGAAACTTTAAAAAACATAATCAAATACTAAGAAACACGTGTAAAACATTAAAAACACGATCAAAATATTAAAAAACACATTAGAAACATTAAAAAAACATTACCAAACACTAAGAAACACGTGTAAAACATTAAAAAACATAATCAAAATATTAAAAAACACAATAGAAACATTAAAAAACATTATCAAACACTAAGAAACATTAAAAAAACCTGAAGAAAACCATAAATAAGAGTAAATTAAAAAAATTTTAAGTTAAACGGTTTTATTCCGTTAATTAGCGGTACTATTCTGCCTAGTACTAA
>JAQGBL010000010.1:0-14202 GCA_034698385.1 Strongylosoma stigmatosum
TTTGTAATGTTTTTAACATTTTTTAAATACTTTTTTTTAATGTTTTTAACATTTTAAAATTAAATTTAAAATATTTGTAACATTTTTAAACAATTTATTAGATAGATTGATATTTTATTCACACATGATTGACCCCTAAGTTCTTTCGGTGAGGGGTATCGGTTACAGTCATCCAACTTAACACCATCAATACAAAAATTGCGCATGAACTGCTCGCCACAAAATAAAACATTCCTATTTAACTACAGCGGACAATAGTCATTACATTTCTCCTGCAAACAATCGATATTTTTCAATTTCCTAGGCTCATTAATAACCTTACATATAAAAAACAACAAATATAATATTCCCCTTCTATCGGTAATTCTCTGAACATCATGCATTAAATGATTAAATGACCAGTTTTCGTTGGTTCCAAGACAGGGTTTCCGCAGAATAAACATGCATCATCTAAATAGTCTGTTTTACCAGTTACATAAACCAACCATTTACCATCCAAACGCACATTTACAAAACTTCTCACCGTTGCTATACTATTAAACCTTGTCAAATAATATTCCTGAATTCGACACTGCCACCTCATCTTCCAATATTGACTGTGCCAACAATTGTTGCATAACATTTTTCAAAAATTTCTTAAAATCAACTCCTCGTCCCAATCAGGCGTATAATAAATTCCCGTCTTATTCAGAATCTGTTGGATTAATCCATACATCTTAAAAGCTTTCGGATTACACATTTGCTCTCTTAAACATATTTTACTTAAGCGATTATTTGATAACATTACCCTTCGCCAAAATTTCATAGCCTGAGCATAAATCTGAATAAAAAGACGGCAGCGTCCGGTCTCCAACCTCAAAACCACAAACTTTGTATTCAGTGGCAAGTATAACAAACTTCTAATAAATCTCGTTTGAATTGGCTCATATTGCTTTGGGTCCATCATTGCCCAGATTGGACTAGCATACATCATAATTGATCTACAACATGCATCGAATAGGAACATCTGTGATCTAAAAATAGACACTCTTCCCCGTGCCAGTGAACTTCATAGCTGAGATGAGGCAGAAACAATTCTGTTTTAAAGATCTTAAATGATCATCAAATCGGCCATTGGATGTAAAAATCACACCCAGATATTTAAATGATTTCACTGTCTCTTAACTTACCACCACCCAACATATAAGTAAATTTTCTCAATCGCAGAGTCATTTTACCAAAATGGATAACCTTAGTTTTCGCCACATTAATCTCCATATCCTTATCTCGCACATAGTCCAATAACAAATTCAACTTTCGTTGCAAACTAATTGGAGAGTCCGCAAACAAAACGATGTCATCTGCATAAATTAAAAAATGCATACGAACGTCCTCCCGTTCACCAACTTTCACTCCATCCTCTCTTTTTTCAAAAATTTTATCCATGTCCGCAAGATATAGATTGGAGAGTACTGGGCTAAGGAGGTCCCCCTGCATAACCCCCTGCCCAATAACTATCGGCCTTGAAAGTTCACCCTGCCATCTAACTTGACCCTGGGCCACACTATAAATGGGCCACACTACAAAGTCATCTGGCAACCCTAACTTAATCAATGCCTGTCATAACTGTGCATGCGGCACTCTGTCAAAAGCTGCACGAAGATCAACAAAAGCGCAAAACAGAGCCTTTTCCTTAAATATTGCTCTATCATTAAGATGCCTTAATACAACCAAGAGATCCATGGTTGAAAAACCCCATCTAAATGCCGCCTGTGATGGGGAATGAATATTATGTTGCTCCAAAAAAACCCCTAATCTTGACACCATTATAAAAGAGAACTTGAAAAGAACTGGTAATAAAGCAATCAATCTATAGTTCAGCGGTAATACCGCGGACCCACTTTTAAATATAGGATGGAAAACAATAGTAATCCACCTCTCTGGAAATCTAAATCCCTCCAAAATCTCATTATATTGCCGTAATAATGAACTATGTAAAAAACCAGTTGCACATTTAATTATCTCAGAGACTATACCATCTCTACCTGGAGCTTTTTTCCTTTTTAATCCTTTAATCGCTTCCCTCAAGGTACCAAGGTGTCATATGAACATGATAGGGTATTCAAATGCCACCCTCATGATGGAATTAACAGATTTTTAAATCATGTTCTGAGTTCTTTGCAAAGTCAACAGGAAAAAAGTACATTATATAAAAATAAAGAGTACACTTTCGATTTAATAAGCTTAATTTTTGCCTCCCTAGATATACTGTTTCTTATGCGTTTAAAAAAATATATCAATTTCATAATTTTAGCTCACTGCACAACATAATGATCATCAATTTTTAAGTCAGAGTCGATCACTACACCCAATATTTTTAGACTATTTTCAAATGTGGATGTGTCCATTGATTGTCACATTTTCAGCATTTGTGTTTTTCATAAATTCAATATTTCCATTTGCCAAGAATTTTGTTTTTTCTTTGCCCAAACTCATTAAGGCCCATCCATACCAGCCATCTAATGTTGATAAATCCTGCTCATTATCAGCAACAAACGTAACAACTGCATTAGTTCTCTTTGCAGAAAGTAGAAAGAGATGGTCCGCAAAAGAATGTCTTTCATTCGCACAAAGTGACATTTTTCCCAATTCAGCAGTAGAAACAATGTACATAAGAGGAGCCAGCACAGACCCCTGGGGTGCTCCCCCCTTCACCGGTTGTCTGTAAGAAACCGCATTCGCATCTCACACTGCCATAGTTCGGTCACTCAAAAACTGGTGCAAAAGCCCAAATGATGACTCATGCAGATTTAGTTCACTTAAACTCTGTAAAACGTGCCGAGTAGAGATAGAGTAAAACGCTTTTTTCACGTCCAACGTTACAATTATGACATTTAAACCATCATGACGAAATTTACCAAAATCATTAATCAACTTTTCCAAACTGTCATTAGTCGATCTGGACCTCCGAAAACCATACGGTACTGTATATCTGCCAAATAGTTTAACATCTCCACATGAGTACGCAATTGGCCCTCAAGAAACTTTTCAAAAATTCGGGACTCCAGGCATAAAAGAGATATTGGTCTGTATGCACCGGGTCATCCCTACTTCCACTTCCTTTATAAATTGTGGTAACCAATTTGGCGGAAAAAAACAACCCTCAATCAAGTGATAACAGGTCAGGCATCAGTCGCAGATGTGTGGCAGTAATTCCTGAAACACTATGAGCACCATTAGTTTTTGTTTTACTAAGAAGCTTCTTGTAATCACCCAGCTCCATGTACCGATATTTAAATCCGGTGGCATTTTGATATTTAGCCAAAAAGGACAATTCAATAACAATAGAACAAAAATAACTAACAAATTTTTCTAACTGATCCACGGTCTGATGTTGTTGCCTAAGCTTACCCACCACCTGTCGAACTACCTCCCATATATTGGCCATTAAAGCTTTGTAATATACACGTTTAGCAATACCAATTTCGGTCTTTTATTTTCTTTTTAATTCACGAAACTGACTGTCTTGGGAATCAACCACTCGATGCATCTGAGACATCTTGACCTTCAAACACTGTAGTCATTCCACCAACGTTGTCCATAATATCTCGAGCGTGACACACCACCTGAGAACTGTCTAAATAATGCATAAAATTTATCCCAAACTAAAGGCAACCGCATCTGGTCACCAGCAAAATTAATAATAAAATTCCGACCATAAAGCTTAAAAACATCTTCATCTTAACACCACACACAAACCGGAGAACACCTACTAAAGTCACTATTTAATTCCAACTCCACTATCTGTAGACGGTAGTCCAGATAAAAGTCTAGTACATCGACTAAAGTGGCTCTCAATCCATTAATCAAAATCCAATCTACTAATGCTAGAGAATGAGTCAGCAATTTATTTAAAATCTTTAAGCCAGAGGAAATCAGTAGATCCCTACAGTGTCTGGAAATACTCCCATCACCAAGGAAGTCACAGTTCAAATCACCAAGGGCAATGGCGTCACTGTCTGTCAATAAACACTTAGTAATCAATTGAATATTAGTAAAAGCATTAACACCACATGGATTATAAAACGCCACAACATTCAACATATTGTTAATTTTAAGTCAACAGTTCAAAGTCATCAATCATTTTCTTGTCAATAATAGCCGAACACTTCAAGGTATCACGCACAAAACAGACAACACCCCCCTTCTCTTCGCTTTTTATCACAACGTATGTTGTCATAACCCTGAACAAAAATTAAATTATTATCAATATTCTCTGTCAGTCATGACTCCACAACAATTAACATGTCAAGGTCTTTTTCTAAAATTATATCTGTTACATAGTCCATCTGACTCAGTAGAGACCTGGCATTCCACAAACCATTTCAGTGAAGTTAGCACTATTCCCCCCAAAATTAGGCGTTCGCCCATCAAACTCTCGTATGGTTATACCCAGAGGCCAAAAATCACACTCCGTTATTTTACCAAAATCAGCAGAGTTCACTGCCAAAAAATAGGACCCAAAAAATCCGCCTGATCTAGTTAACAATTTTTCACATCGCTCAGGAACCGCGTCACGATCCTTCAAAAATCTTAAAATATTATCTTTAGGTGTGTTTTTTAAGTTGCGTTACACCCATCTTTTAGTCGGTAAATTTACAGTCGGTACATTTCCGATTCCTCACCTGTAGGAACAATACAAAGGGAAGGGTGTCTATTTTTAGGCTGAAAACAACGACTATAACCACCTCCTGCAGTTTCTCCTTCTTTATCCTGAGAACCAGATGTAGAAGTAGTTCTTTTATCGTCATTATGTTTCTGATAAAATCTTTTTTTCCCTTGCGTATGGCCACCAGCGTAACGATTTGGTTGTTGATCAAACCTACCGTTCACTCTCTGAGGCACATTTAACACATCACTCACAATATCATTATCAATATCATGTTTAGGTTGTGTCAGCAGATTTACACATAAATTTATTTTACTTTTATTAACATGAAAGGGGACTGAAAGTCCAGTTCAGACATTATGAGCAGTGCCTGGCGCAGTATGCGGGGTCAATGGCACTGGCGTCGATGTCGACACTAAAGTGGCCTTCAAATCAAAAACATTCTCAGCAATAGTTGAAATTGATTTGATTGATTGATTGTCTATTGCACCTATTTCAGACCTTAAGGTCTCAACGTGCCACGTGGGGGGGAGAGAGATATACACACTATTTTTTCAGTATTTGTTTTTTAACTCCCCCATTTTTGCTCCCTCAAATCCAGCTCCACCAACGAAGGTGAGAAATGAGGGAACAGGGATGAATGCCACCTTCTAAACATTCACCCCACCGCAAGCCGTGAGCGGGGTTCAAACCTAGGATCTCCACCCCTGTGGTCCCAACACCCGCATCTTTCCTAACCAAGCCACGGCTGCTCGGCAATAGTTGAAATTGTTTCTCTAAAAAATTTCAAATCATCCGAATTTAACGATGGCATTGTCAATCCACATTTGTCGGGCGAGAAAGCGGCACCAAACAACTTTTCAAAGCAGTCCAATCTTTCAAGTCGCTTCTGGAAAAAATTCCAAATGAGTGTCAAAATCGTCCATTTCATTTTTGAATTTAGTCGATCGTTTGTCAATACAAGTGATCAAAATTGTCCTTAGCTTAGGAACAACGTCCATAATAAAATCAAAGTACAAAATCAGGAGCATGCAAAAATGCGACTGTACACGTCGACTGTAGACATCTGATTATAAATGTTTCAGAAAATAAATTTGAAATTTGAAATTTGAAATCATTTATACATTTTAATAGAAATAAAAACATAAAAATTCATAAATAAATGTTTAAAAAGCAAAAATTAACAAATTAAATTTATTTTAATAAATTTTGTTTGATAAATTTAATATTCATTTTTTGGTAATAATATTGAAAAAATTAATTCCAAAAATAAATAAAAATGATGAAACCAACAAAGCCAATTGCATTTAATTGCATGAAAAATGCTTTTTTAACATTGAATAACAAGTCTTAAAAAATTAATAATGTTGATAAAATCCATTAATTATTTTTTCATTAAAATCACAATTAAAAATCACAATTAAATAACTTGAAAATCAAGTGTCAATTAAAACAAGTATTATAAGTTGTGGTCAAATTTACATCAATTTAAGTCAAAATAATTGATTACCAAAATACAGTACAAAATGTAAAAAAATGATAATTTTATACATATTGAATAATTCCCTAAAACACCGAAATTCCACCTACATATTGTGTAAGTTAATCAAATTTTTCATTTATTTAAAAACAAATAATCAATGATGTGAATTGAAAATCAGTTTGTGTATTTAATCTAAAAATAAATTACTAAATGAAAATAATAAACTAATACAAAATAAAATTGGATTCATTAAAATGTGGCTTTGTGTATTCTTTTAAAAATATTTTTTTCTCTAAATTCATGTAATGCTAAATATATTTCTGAAGTTAGCGCAATCCATGTTTCATTTCATTTGTAAAAACTGATAAACTCAAATAAAATAAAAGCTTGACTTTCAACTTAAAACTTAATTTGCATTTACGTTTTTTTTTTACATCAATCAATGTAATGTTAGTCAATTACAACTTAAAATTTTAAAAACAATATTAGAAAAAAACAGAACTTTTTTAAGCTTTAGATAATTTAAGTAAAACAATATTGATCATCCTGAATGCAGTGCCGGATTAAGCCAGTGCGGGGCCTGTAGCAAACCGCCAGCGCGGGGCCTTAGGTTTTGTATGATAAAAAAAAGTTATAGAACAGAACTTTTACAAACAAACTGTTCTAGATTTAATGTGAAACCATATTACAACATATTATTGAGCACATAATTGCATATTATGTCACTGACCTTATCATTTTGTATGTTGTATAGTTTGTATCATTTTTAAAACATTAAAAACGTGTTTTATCATTTTTAAAAAATTAAAATATAAAATTCAATAAAAATTCAAATGATATATTTCAAAACCATTAACCTTAAACCATTAATTACACGTCAGCCTAATATCAAATTTAAATTAAATTAAATTTCAATGTTATCTGCACTATACTCAATGATTTATAATTTTATATAATCTTAATCTGAATTGAAAACTTAAGTTTAAAAAATAAAAACATCTAAATGCTAATTTCACTTTAAACTTTAATTTTACTATTAATTATAAGTCAAATTTAATATTTGAAAAAACAAATGTACAAATTTCTAGATGCAAATAGCTTTGTGGAATTTGAGAAATAAAAAAAGAAGAAACAACATTCTCTATACTAATGAAATTTTTGTTGGATTTACTGTCAATAAAAAACCAACAATGCTAAATTATGAAAATGTATTATTGCTAATAGTTTAAATAAAGGATTACAAGGTAATTTATTTGATACTTGTAATATTTAATTAACTTGAATTTGAAACTTTTATTGTGATATTATTAGTAAAAAGATAAGTTATGTAGTCTTATTTGACATTGACACAATTTCAGAGCAATTCACAGTAATTAAAACAAAGAAATATTTTTAGCAACCAAAAAAATTAAAAATTAGAAAAACTCATTTTTAATATTGAGTGTCAAAATCTGAATTGGAAACTTTATTCATTTTAAAAACAAAAAACATTTAAATTCTAAAGCAATAATCACTTACAACATCATTATATGTAAAACTGACTAAATTTAAAACAACTAAAAATTATCAGTCAAAATACAAATTTTATTATGATTGATATGCAAATAATTTGTTATTTTGAATATGAATGTGTGATTTGCCAGGATTCTGGTGCTGAATAAAAAACAAACAAAATTTGTCTTAACCATATTATATAAAGACAAACATCTTGTACTAATCAATTTTCAATTAATATTTCAAAAAAAAACAAATAAAATCACAATCGAGAGAAATTAAACCTTGTTGATATGTTTTCGTTAAAGTTTCAAAATAAAAATAAATTAAATACTGTCAATAAATTTTAATTTAAACTTCACAATAAAAATAAATTAAATATTGATTATTCGTTGGGACAATTTGATAAATATTGTGGTCAACTTTAAATTAAAAACGATAAAACCTCCAATGTGAAAAAGTAAGAAGTTTAAAACTGTCAATTTAAATTAAAAAGGTCAATGAAAACAAAGTATTACAGTAATTAAACCATAAAAAAACCTGCTCAAACAAAAAATATAATTTCTTTTAAATTTAAATAAAGTGATTGTAAATGACATTAAAATATTTTAAAACAATAATAAAAATTTAAACTAAATATTTTCAATAATGTTACCATCATTTCAAACAAAAACTTTTTAAATTTACAAGATAAATCCTCAACAGAAAAAACATTTATTAAAGGTTAATTAAATGTATTTAAATGTAATTTATTAATTTTTATTGTCATATACATTTTCCAACAGTATTTGCAAAGCTGATTGAAAACGAAAACCAACAAAACAAATGACATAATTAAAACAATTGCATTTTGATGTTGATAAACATTTGAGTGAATTTAAAAATATTTTACGAAAATAATTTAGATTTTAAATTACCATTTAACATGTATTTTAACTTAATTTTTTAAGTACATTAATTAGTATTTTAAATTATTGCAAAATTTTGCAAAATTAATTAAATTGTTGTTTCAAATTAAAAAGAATTGAATTAACAATTATTTTGATGTTATTTTTTGATAAATAGCGTTTTCCTACAAAATGTATCATTTACAAATAAATTATAATCGGGAAAATAAACTTATTCAGAAAATAAATCATTAGAAAAATCTCAAAAAAAAATAAATATAAAAACCAACAAAAAACTACTGTACTTTATTTTACATGATTGTGTATTAAATGCATTAAAAGGAAAATAGCTGGTAAACTTCAAAGGCTAATAAAAAAATCATAAAAATGTTTGCGAACTTTGTGTTTTGTTTATTATTGTTGGAGAATTATTTCCATTTTACTGTTTAACTTAAAAAAGATGACCATTAAATGTTCCTACTTTAAATTCTTATTGAAATTTGCTACATTAATTAAAATGTGATTCAATATTAAACAATTAAAATTGCTCTTGTATAAAATTTAAATAATGTAAATAAAGTAATTGAAACATAGAAATGTAATTATCTGAAATTCATTTGATTTAATATAATGTGTTAATTTTAGATTTTTATTAAATTGTTAAAAATTAAATGCAAACAAACAAATTTTGATGCTGACTAAACAGTTC
Source organism: Strongylosoma stigmatosum (assembly GCA_034698385.1). NCBI lineage: Eukaryota > Metazoa > Arthropoda > Diplopoda > Polydesmida > Paradoxosomatidae > Strongylosoma > Strongylosoma stigmatosum. Next base: position 9,222 of record JAQGBL010000010.1, read on the forward strand.
GCAATCATCTGCAAAATCCAGTTCAAAAATTTATTAATTCGTGACCAGCAAAGTGCACGGACGTGTTTTTCGTTAGCTCCTGATATTAGCTTATTCTATGCTGACGAATGACTTTGGACTTGAATTGGTTTTTAAACTAATTTCATATTATAAAAAGTGATCTAACGACCAGTTGACGGGTGTTTTATGATTTTAAATAGAGTTTGTTTACGAACTTAAATAGTGAAAGTAAATTGAAATTATGGAGACTATGCTGGATCGCATTGAAGTTTTGTTGGCGCCGTACTGTAAAGTCCGCGGTACAAAGAAAGAAGACCGGGAAGAATTAACATTGCTGTTTCGTGGACTTAGATCAGCGTCCTTGGAAATGCAATGTGTAAATTGTGGTGAACATATCCCCACAAATATAGTTAATACGACGGAAATAACGAAAGAACAAAATCTGACAGATAAATTGTTAGAAAAAATTGATATAATGACTGTGGAAATGACAAATTTGCGATTGGAAACGCAAATTTTAAATGCAACGATTAAGACTGATGTTTTATCGCGACTCCCTTCTGCCCGAACCGATTTCTGCCGATCTCGAAATGTCGGGCGGACGGAGGAGGGTTCCGCTATGGGATTTCTCCGTCCGCGGCGGCGAAACGGGCGAGGCATGTATTCGGTTGGAAGCAGGGGGAGAGGTGAAGAAGCAGTTGTCTTTACAATTGATGGTGGTAAACACAGTACATTGTGTAAATCCCTAGAAAATTCATCGATAAAGGATGTGACGGCATTATCAAGTGACGAAGAAATTGATGATATTAACGATTATGTAGAGCAGGAATCAGATGGTTCTACACATACTGTGGTGCCAAATATAAAACAACGAAATTTAAACGAAAAAAGTGACATTTCTGAGGAAAATTTTTTAATCGAACTGCGCATAAAATGGGGAACAATAAATCGCTTACAATGCGGTTGAGGTTAAGGTTCAAGCAAAAACTACGCCGACGAATGCAGGTCTTGGAAAAAATACACAAAATATTAAGAATAAATCTCGCCCCCAAGCGGTGTTGGTGAAGGGTAAAAGCGAAACATCTGACCTGTTAGTGGTCGACCCACCTAAAATGCAGATTGTTATAAAATATCTTAAAAACACATCAACTGAGAAACTGGTTGATTTTTTGACGCAAAATGCTATTAATCCATTACAATGCGAACAACTTCTGTCCAGAGAGGGGTATTTTATGGTTCCCATTTTTTGGAAATTTACAAATATGATTTTGAAAAATTTAACAAAGAAGAATTTTGGCCTAGAGGGGTGGCCTTGGTGGCGTTTAGAGGGAGGCATCCCTACTTTAACGCACCAAAACAACAGCAAATTGAATGCAATACAGAAGAAGAACACAATATCGAACAATAATGTATATGATGGTAGAAAAGCTGCAGTTAAAAACGGTTTAATAACTGGATTAATTAATGTGGCATATTTAAATGCGCGTTCGATCATAAAGAAGATAAATGATATAGAAATCATATTACAAGAAAGTCATATCAACATATTCGGATTAGTAGAATCCTGGTTATCACAATCTGTTGATGATCAATATGTACAAATTAACGGATATTTTACCATCCGTTCCGACCGGAAAAGACGTGGTGGGGGAATAATATGTTACATTAAGAACGATTTTAATGCAAAAATAATTCTCGATAAGAAATGGGAGAATGAGCTTGAAATTTTGATCTTTGAAATAAACACTATACATTATTTAATATATTATAGTCCGACTGCAGTGGATGCAAAAGAAAATGCATCGATAATACAAGAAATAGCGTTGACTTTTGAAAGAATTGTGCTGATGGGCGATCTGAATGTGAACTTTGATGCTGTTACGTTGACGACGAAGTATTGCAAAAATTTGTTTTTGCCCCCTACTTTCAAGGTAGAAACAATGATTTAATGCAACTTTGGATTGGATTATATCGCGAAACATACATATCATAAATTTTATTACTGAGGATTCGTTCTCGGATCATCGAATACAATTGTTTTCAATTGTGAAAGACATGTTAGACTCAAGAACAGAAAAATTGATACGATGTATAAATGACTCACAGTTTGATGACCTTTGCGATAATTATGTACAAAAATTGATTTCTGCAGATTTCAAATTAACTGATTTATTGCCGCATCTTTATGAACATTTGGAAATGACATTTCCTCTAAAAAGAAAGCAAAAATCATACCATCAAGTGTGGTGGACTACAAAATTGAATAATCTGAAAAAACAGTTGACTGATATTCGAATAACTGCGGACATTGCAAGATGTTTATTGTTGAAACAGCAATTTAAAAAACAAATAAAGCGGGCGAAACGCGATTATGTGAAACATACACTACTGAATTCAAACAAGAATTCGGTGTGGATTAAATTAAGAAAGGCATTTTGCTAAGCCTGTTATGGGGATAGATAAACAGTTATTAAATATATTTGCTAAATATTTCGCATCGGTGGCGGTACTTTCGAGGGATGTGCCAGTTTATCAATGTGAAGATGGAAAACGCTTTAAACTTATGACATTGGAAATTTTCGAAAACTACTGAATAAAATGAGAACTAAATTGGCTCCAGGTGTTTTGGGTATTACGATACCGTTGATGAAGAGAATGAATTATGATTTAAAACAGAAATTAGTGGGCTTTTATAACTAATGCCTAATAAATGGAATATTTCCGGATTATTGGTGTGTTGCGAAAGTGACAGTCATCTATAAAGGTAGCGGGGGAGAGCGGACCCAAGTAGCTACCGCCCAATCTCTTTTTTAAATATTGAAGGGAAGCTTCTGGAAAGTTTTGTGGAAAGTCAACTGCGAAATATGGTAGAAGAGATGAAAATTCTACCTTTTCAACAACATGGTTTCAGGCAAGGAAAATCAACTATGACATGTCTCACGGAAATACGAAACGATATCGGAAAATTGAGACAAGCAGGAAATGATGTAGTATTGATTGCTTTTGATGTAAAAAAGCGTTCGATTCTATATCTACAGATTATTTGTTACACAAGATTGCGGAATTGGGTCTGCATACGATGGCGTATAACTTTATTAAAAACTTTTTAACTGAAAGAACACTTTTTGTTTCAAGTGTCTCCGGTCAGTCCGGGACCTATGTGATTAATGGAAGAGTACCGCAGGGTTGATGCTTTCCCCGCTGCTCTATATAATCTCAACTGCAAACTTGGGTTTGCTGCCTTTACGAGCTCATAAACGATATATATATGCTGACGATTTATTCTTACTATATGTGCGAGACCTGGAGAAACCATACCAGCTATTTGATGACATTAATGCAGATTTCGCTGAGTTAAACCACGAATTTAAAAAGGCCTCCATGTCTTTGGGTATACAAAAAACCAAAGTATGTGGTTTCGGTTCAAAAGGGTTTTCAAATTGTCTGATTTTACAAGTACGCTCTTTCATCAGAGGAAATAGACATCTATTGCTGACGGATGGGGAGTGCGGCCTTAGATCGCGTGATCGCTGGATATTAAAGGTGCCGACTTATCAAAAGCACCTATTTTGGACTCCGCAATTACTAATAAATAGACTTTGGAATTGTTTACCATCTACTTTAAAAATGACGACAGTAATGTGCTGTGTGGACAAGTTGAAGTGTTCACATTTTAAAAAACTTTTAAGAGATGAACAGATAGATATATTTCAATTGTTAGATATTGTTTGAATGTACTTATATAAGTGTAATACAGTTATCATACATGTAAGCCTTTAATTGTTCTATAGTGATGCCGATTTTATTTATTATTTATTTATGGTATATCTAAGAATATTGAAGTTTTTGTAAAGTTTGCTGCGGTTGCGGCGTCAATAAATACAAATACAAATACAAATTAAAAAACTCTTAACCAAAACAAAACCGACTTAATCATAAATAATTTGTGACATTTATAAGCTTCCGTGATAAAGAAATAATTCAAAAAACAAAATTTGCAGAAGTATTTTTTAACATTTTGTTACGTTTCACTTTTGGTCTAATTTATTGATTTTATTTAAACTATGTTTATTATTCATGTTTTCTATCATTATCAAAATTTAATTTATTTAATCAGATAAATAAACAAAACTTGACTATGTCAACGAAACAGTAGAAAATAAATACATAAAAATATTCCATTTTAATCTGTTTACTATTGATGTAATAGTCATTTAAAACTAAAAAGGAAATTGTTTATAATTTCATTCATATAATCTGCAAACATTGTTTGATAATAGTTCTTATTTCAACTATTTATTGGTACTCCTCGGTTATAGGTAACCAGTCTGTTTTTAATCGATGTATTGATCTATAGATGTATCGATTATTGCCACCTAAACTTGGTTAAACTTGTCTGCCTTGATTTTTTTTTTATTTCGTCTTCATTGAAGACAGGTACAGTTCCAATAAATATTTTAGTTGGTATTTACACAATAAAAGGCATTAAGGCTGACAATTCCTTATAATGTACTTTAACATATTTGTAAAAATGCGTACACGAACGCTTATTCGTACAACATTTCTCAATTAACGTTCGCAGTGGAGTCGGTAATTTATTCCACACTCTTTTTAAAACATGTTCGGGGTTATAAAAATTAAAATAATTAAGTTTGATTTCCTTAATATTGCTTTTAGTACGAGATCTAGTATTCACGGGTAGTAATAACGACTCCCAGTTCCCCAGGTCAATCTCTTTTCTTATGAGTATATGCACTCTTTTCAAAAAATAAACATTCATATAATCCAAAGGCCTCGAGAGTTTCAATCTTCCACAGACTGCAGTCATCGATGTTATCGGATGTAATCGGAATGCTGTTCGTATGATTTTATGCACTGTTTTCTTAATTAATTGAAAAGATTTCTTTAGAGTAGGCCACCATCCTAAAGTTCCATAAATCAACACCGAGTAGATTTTTGTAATAATATATGTGACCTTTTC
>JAQGBL010000011.1:0-14146 GCA_034698385.1 Strongylosoma stigmatosum
GACGACTGCATTCACAGATTAACTATGCAATACATTGAGAAATCACCACAACATGGTGATTTTCTAAATGATATTGGTATAAATTTTGACATTGCATCTAAGGAAGTGAAAGATGGTGGCAATGTGAATACAAACGTGACATCGAATTTGGACTCTGAGGTTGAAAAAATATGTGACTTGAATTGATCAATTGAACATTCAGATAGTGACATGGATGATGTGGCTTCAAATATATCATCAGTGTCAGGAGCTGAAAAATTAAGTTTCCGTGACCTTGATGTGATAAATGAGCAAATTAGTGAATTACAAGTTTTTTGCTCATGTGTGAACAACTGGAAAGATAATGTGAATAAACAACTCCAGAATATGACAGCAGAAATTAATTTGCTTCGGCAAATTAAGTGTACCACACCTGTGGAATTAATTACCACGACAGAGATGGTCCCTCGAATGGAATTTACTACCCAGGTGGAATTAATTACCCAGACGAAAAAGCGTACCCCAGAAGAATTTACTACCCCAGCAGATGATGCTACCCAAGAGGAAGTTACTGCTCCCCCGACAGAAGTTACTACCCCAACGAAGTCCAAGATGACTGACAAGGCAAAATTATTTGACTCTTCTGAAATAACTAATAAAACCGTTATAATGAGGGAGTTAAGTGTAAGAAAAAGTGAAGTGGCTGGTGCGGCAGCAGGAAAAAAAAAGTGTTAAAACCCGAGAAAGCAATTGAGTTAATAAAAAATACTCAAATTCTGCATAAATCGGAGGAACATCCAACAAATAAGACGATGACAGCCCAAAAAGTGACAGACACTCGTAAGGCTTTCTGTAAAGGCATTACCCCCCCTACCAAAATACAAAAAAAAATTATGACGAAAATTGCATCAAAAGATGTTCTTGAAAACCATTTAAAAACTCAAAAAAAACTGGAATATAATCAAAAAACTTTTCGCAAACCAACTGTGCTGCTGACTGTAAGCGGAAACGACTCTGACATGTTAAAGGTTGATTTGCCCACAAAAAGATTAGTAATTAAACATTTAAAAAATACGTCGACAGATGCATTAAAAAATTATTTGATTAATAATAAGGTTCACCCTACCCACTGTGAAAAGTTGTTATCATGTGAGGGGGTGTTTTACGGTTCACATTATTTAGAAATTAGTGCTGCCGACTAAGAGGTCGTTGCAAAAGAAGAATTTTGGCCTCGAGGAGTGATAGTAGAGGGGTTTAGGGGGAGGCCTCCCTACTATAATAAACCAAAACAATAAAAAACATGGAAGTTATACTTTAAAGACAAGTTACCTTGCACCTAACGTTTTAAAAGTCAATGACTTAATGAGAAAATACAAAATTGCATTTCGGAATGCTAGATCGGTTATGAACAAGTTAGAAGAAATTTTGGATAAAATATTTGAGGAAGAAATCGACATATTTTGCTGCTGTGAATCATGGTTACATGGAGATGTAGATGACGCAGTAATAAATGTTCCGGGTTATCACATTTTGCGATCTGATCGTGTTAAACGAGGGGGAGGTTTACTCTGCTACGTTCGAAATTCGATCACTATGAAAGTGGAATTGGATATAAAAACATTAAACCACTTTGAGCTTCTTAAAATTAATTTTGTTGATTTTAAATTTTCAATTGTGATATACTACAATGCACAGTTGTCTGATGCTGTAGAGATAATACAATTATTGACTGAAAACCTATTAAACTCTGAGCGGTCAATTGCCGTGGGAGATTTGAACATTGATCTTAATAAAACTGATAAGAAAGTATTATATTGCAAAGAATTTTTGGACAAATGTGACCTGCATGTTGTTAATTCTAGAAGATGCACTTCTTGACTGGTTAATTACAAATAACCTACAAATTTCAGATTTGAAAACTGAGAAATTTTTATCGGATCATTGTCTTCTGATTTTTGATATATTTAGTAAATGTGATAATAGGACAAATTCCACGAGCATTGTACGGAAATTTACAGAAGAAAAACTTTAATGATATGGACGTATTTAATATTTGGCATATTATTTATAAGCATTTTGAAGGTGTTTTCCCAGAGCGAAGTTTGACGAAACATTTCTGTAGACGATGGTGGTCGTCAGAACTGCAGCTAATGAAAACTAAACTTACTACAAATAGAAAATTAACTGATATAGAGATAGTCATTTTTAAGGCAGATAAGAAACAGTACAAGGATATGATAAAGTTGGCTAAAACAAATTATGTGATGAAAAACGCATTGAAAGGGGATAATTTTTGGGCAATAATTAAATCAACGTTTATTTGTGATGATGGCGATGTGCTGCAAATTAATGAGATGAATGAATTTGCGCATGATTCGGGATTCAAGTTCACTAAAATGACTTGGTTTGATCTTCATTCAATATTGAAAAACAGTAAAAAAAACAGCTGCAGCTGGATTGAGTGGAATAAAGTATAACCATATCCAACGAATGCCGGGATATATACAACAGAAATTGGTGGACTATTATAATTATGTGATTGACTCTGGTGAATTACCTAAATGTTGGAAAACTGCTAAAGTTAAACTGCTGTTTAAGGGTGCTGGCTCAAAAAATGATGCAAATGGATACCGTCCTATATCACTGCTCAATATAGAGAGCAAAATACTTGAAACTTTTGTGAAAAAACAACTCCGCTCATATGTTGAAGAACAAAAATTGATTCCTGAAAGCCAGTTTGGGTTCCGAAAGAAGAAATCAACTACTTCCTGTTTGGAAGAAATTTCCTTGAAGATCGGAGAACTTCGTTCAAATGGGTATAATCTTATGTTGGTGTCAGTGGACTTAAAAGAAGCCTTTGATAACATGGTTATTGACCATTTACTTGGTAAACTGACAACAATCGATTTACATTCGAAGACATTTAATTTTTTGAAAAGTTATTTTTTTTTATTTATTTTTTTTTATTTTGTTCTTATTGAAGACAGGTACAGTTCCAGTAAATATTTTAGTTGGTATTTACACAATAAAAGGCATTAAGGCCGACAATTCCTTATAATGTACTTTAACATATTTGTAAAAATGCGTACACGAGCGCTTATTCGTACAACATTTCTCAATTAACGTTCGCAGTTGAGTCGGTAATTTATTCCACACTTTTTTTAAAACATGTTCGGGGTTATAAAAATTAAAATAATTAAATTTGATTTCCTTAATATTGCCCCTAATACGAGATCTAGTATTCACGGGTATTAATAACGACTCCCAGTTCCCCAGGTCAATCTCTTTTTTTATGAATATATGCACTCTTTTCAAAAAATAAACATTCATATAATCCAAAGGCCTCGAGAGTTTCAATCTTTCACAGACTGCAGTCATCTATGTTATCGGATGTAATCGGAATGCTGTTCGTATGATTTTATGCACTGTTTTCTTAATTAATTGAAAAGATTTTTTTAGAGTAGGCCACCATCCTAAAGTTCCATAAATCAACACCGAGTAGATTTTTGTAATAATATATGTGACCTTTTCCTCCCTACTCAGCAGGTCTCGTAACTTTTTTAATATATAAATTTGTCTTCTCAACTTATTCGTAATCTGAATTACATGATGGTGAAAGGTCAAACTCTCATCAAAATGAATTCCCAAAAACTTTATCACCAGTGTCCAGATCATTGGATGGTCATCCAGTGTCCAATTCAGTCGCAGCAATTGAGATTTTTCATAATTATCTCATGTATGCCACAGTTTAGTCTTTTGAATGTTTAATGTCATGAACCTCTCTGCGAAATAACTCTTAATCAAATCTACGTCTGTTATAACCCTCTGGTGCAATTGTTCAGCTCTTTTTATTGAGTAGAGGAAAATCAAGTCATCAGCAAAGCAAAGTACTTTATCACAGTTTAGCTGAAGGTCTTTAACATCAGCCGTTGCTATAATATATAAAAGGGGAGCAATTGATGCCCCCTGGGGGACACCCCCTGTGATGCTGAACGTCTCAGAGTTACCGCTATCGTTCATGATTACCAGGCGTCGGTCTATTATAATGTCCAATATTATCTTCAAAACCGGTGATGCAACTCCGGCTCTAGAAGGGAGTTGTAATTATAAAAGTATAACAATACATTAACCTTTAAACAGCATTAAATTGTGAGGGTATGAGAAACACAGATAAATAATTGCAACTATTTATTATGTATGGGAAATACTGGTCATTAATTGCAACTACTGTATTTATTACAACACAATGAGTACAAAAAACTGCTAATTAATAATTTTAAATATTAGAAACATGGTGTGGAATCTTCAAGCAATTTTTCGAAAAATCACAGATGCGAAATCAGCAGTGTTGTTTTTTCAATGTCATCAAATTATTCCTGACAAAATGCAGTGTATAAATGGATTAATTTTGGAGTGAAAATTAAGTGGAAATGTAATGTGAAAAATTGCCGGAAAACAAAGTGTGTTTAGATAAATACTTGGTTAAGATATTCGAAATTGAATTTTGAAATGTATGTACATTTGAAATGCATGTACATTTGAAATGTATGTACATTTAATGTTGGTCAGTAAAACTGACCAACATTAAATTTTGCCAAGCTGCACTTGACATGCAAAAAGATTCCTTTATTGATTGGAGCAATTACTTAAGAGGTATGTGTTTATGAAATCAAAATGTAACAAATGTACAGGTATTAATTAAATTACATTTATTGCCATTATTCACTATTGTTATACGGTATAAGACCCAGCAAACTCACTCTCATAATAAATATTTTCTAGTCACTTATAAACTTGTAAATACTTTGCTCTCTTGAATAAATACTTTTTGTAAGTTAAATTTGCTAGTCTGCCTAATAATTCTTACCTAGACTCCGCAGAACCGAACACCATAAAACAATGAGCCACAACATTGGCGCCCAACGTACCTTCTGCCCGGTCTAATTCATACTCAACTGCCCAACGTAAGCACCGACGTCTAACACGGTCCGTACTGCATTGCCGTTTCCAGTTTTATAGTTCTTAATAGTTTTTGACGTTGAATTGATCATCTTAGCTGCCCAACTAAAGCACCAACGTCTACACAGGACCGCACTGCCTTCCAGTCCAGCTCATCTTACTCTAAGTTTACGTAATTTCTATATCAATTTTTTCAAATTTCAATGATAGTTATGGCCACTCTACGCGAGTAGCACGGGGAGCTCAAGCTAAACAACCGGCTGCGATTTATGATGATCAATTCAACGTCGAAAACTATTAAGAAGTCCGGCCAAGCACGCCAGAGAATGTCTTTGAGGGCCCAGCACCTATGCCTTCTCATTCTACGCTGCTCTGGAATGCGGCCAATCCTACATCTTCACAGGGACCACATCAATCATTTGACGTGTCTCCAATCGATGTCTCTCACTACAAGACGTCTCAACAAAGGACAGCGAAGCCACCACAGCTCCTGCCTGCACAACAGGCCAAATTTGTCATGCATCAGATGTCGGTATGGGAGCTATGTTTTGTTACGCCTCCCTCATTGACCTCCAACATGGGTTTTGGCAGGTCGAAGTTCATGAAGATGATCGAAAGCACACCACAATTAAGACGCTTTTTGGAGTTTACCAGTGGATAAGGATGCCGTTTGGACTGAAGAACGCCCCTCCACCTTTCAACGGCTTATGTCATTTGTCTTCGCCAGATGTGAACATCATAATTGTCTTTCATACAAAGATGACAATTTAGTGATGAGTGTCGTCTTCCAGAAGAATCTCCTGTACCTCAGAGATGTTTGACCGACACAGACAAAATTCTTTGGGGTTGTAGCGATCTAAGTGTCACCTCCTCCCTAAGGAAATTGAATTTTTGGGACACATCCTCTGCAAGGATGGTATTAAGCCGGCTCACAACAAGGTCCAAGCAGTGGAAGGCTTTCCTCCACCATCATCGGTGAAGCAGGTACAGTCTTTCCTGGGTCTCACTAATTGGTTTTGTCGCCACATCAAGGCCTATGCTGAAACAGCGAAGCCACTTACAATGTTGCTAAAGAAGGATGCTCCTTCTTTAGCAACTGGACTACACTGTGGCCTTCAAGCAACTGAAATTGGCACTATGCATGGCCCCAATATTGCCCTCAATTGATTTCAACAAAACTTTCATTGTTCATACTGATGCGTATCAGTATGCCATTGGTGCTGCCATCGTTCAACTTCAAGATGGTGGTAAAGGAACAGTGGTAGAACGCGTTATTGAGTACGCCTCAAGAACGCTTTCGCCAGCTGAGTGTAACTACTCGGCCACCGAGAGGGAATGTCTCGCTGTGGTTTGGGTCGTCTCTCGATTGCACTACTACCTTGAGTGGCTACATTTCGTCTTTTCACTGATCATCAACCGCTGAAATGGATTCTTTTGCTGACCAGCCCAAACACTCTTTTGGCCCACTGGGCATTTCGATTGCAATCTTTTACTTACGAGATTGAATACGTCCCTGGAAAAGAGAACGGTTTGGCTGATGCGCTCTCTCATAAACACTCCAAACATTCTCACTGCCCTTGCTGCCCCAAGAGGTCCTACAACTTACATTGCTAAGATGCCTCACCTGTCAGCATGTGACATCATGACGAATCATGAAGATCTTCGGACCATCATCAGGGATCTTGAGGGCACAGAACCGGAAACTCTTCTTGCAAAGGGTTTCCACATCATAGATGGTCTCTTGTATTATGCAGGAGTAGACTCACGTAGCGTCATCGTCATAACTCATGATTCTCGTCCACAACTCCTCAAATTGTGTTACGATGCTCCCATTGCTGTACACTTCGGGATAGAAAAAACATTTGAGTTACTCAAACGTTGTTTTTAATGGCCAACTATGTCAAGTTGTGTGATCTCTGCCAGAAGCCCAAAGCCATCAACCACAAGCCAACTGGACTTCTGGGCGTCTCACCAATCACAGATCGCTCGGAAACTCTTGCCATCGACCTCGTAGGACTGCTTCCTGGTTCTAATGGTTATCATTTTATCTTGTTGGTGGAGGACATCTTCACCCGCTGATTAGAATTTTTTTCTTTAAGAAATTCAACGGCTGACTGTCACCAAAAAATTAATCAACCAGATTTTCCTACGATATGAAATTCCCAAAGCTCTTCTTTCCGACAATGGAGTGCAGTTCCTCTCCAATGTCATGAAGTTTGTCTGTGATTTCTTCAAGATGAATCATAGACTTAAAGCCCTATACAACCCTCAAGCCAATCCGGTAGAACGACTTCATCGCAACTTGAAGGCTAGAATTGCCATTTATGTTGGCATTAATCACCGTTCCTGGTTGTCCATTTTGCCCATGATTTCTTCTGCAATTCGAAATCAAAAGAATTCGTCAACCGGATATTCTCCTGCCTTCCTGATGTTTTGTCGCAATCTTCAGACTCTCAGTGATGTTCATTTCGACTACTCACATGCTAGGATTGAAAATGCCCCTCCAAACATTGCGTATCTGTTCAATACATTGGCTGATGCTACCATTTTGGCCACAGATGTGGCAGAGAAAATGAGAATTTTAAGTAAACAACAATATGATACCATCAAAAGCCTTCCAAGTCGGAGATATGGTTCTGGTCCAGAATCACCAACTCAGCGACACTGATGCAGATATGACCGCCAAATTCTTCCCGAAACGCAATGGTCCTTATTACATATTCTTGATAACATCAGAAGATACTTACGATATTGGAAATCACGATTATCATCTGATTTGTTGATATCATTCACATCATCTTTGTTGTTACATTCAGCTTGAGTCAGAGGTCACCGTAAACAATAAGCACTCAGACATTGTTATTAATTTGGCTGTCCCATTAACCACAATTAATGTTCACAAACCCCTTTCTACTGTTTATGCAGCTGAAAACAAGGATGTTTTTATTGCATCGGATCAAATTTCAGTTGAAGAAAAAACAAACTTCCACCAAAGTTCAAGATTCACCCACTTTCTCGCCTAGTTAAAAACAACCACAGTGGTGGAACGCATCTCCGTCGTAAGTCAAGAACGGACTGTATCTGTAATAATCAAAGAGTTGATTATATGTAATTGTAGCTACTTTAAGAATACTTTTTAATTAGTTTATTTACGCAAGTGGCGTTGTTTTATATTTACTAAATTAAAGGTATTTTATAATTTAAATCATGAGTAGTCTTTAAAACCATCTTACAACATTTTAGAATGCTAAATCAGGTGTGATGACAGCTTGTATTTTGATGGAGAAGTATCTTAATATAGCAATTGAAGTTTTTTAATTGCTACATTGGTGCAGTCAATCACTCCAATGACCCCTGGAACTATGATCGTTTTTAAATCATGACAGTATGAATGAATAAATAAATTTTATTTATGCCACACATACATTAATAACCGCATTAGGTTTTTTGATGCACGGGAGAAGTCTCCAATCTCAGACACCAATGCTCTTAAGATCCAAAAATACTTAACTGAAGATTAGAAAATTCAATTTATTTACTCAAAAATTAACTTGATCATATCCTATGGTATATTGGGATGATGGCCAAGAAATAAGAAATCTCTTAAAACTATACAGTGGGCAGTAAATTAGATAATAAAAACAGCATTCCATTTGGAACCTAGAACTCTGATGACTTCCTTTCTTGAAAGAAAGAATATTAAAAAACCTCATACTTATATGGAGCAGACAGCTATTAAACTTCATACCTTGATACTACATTGTGGACATCTATACCATTGCAGACTAATGTGAGGTCAAACTAATAATAACGTAAGAGAGGCAAATTACAATTGTATCAACTTGTTTACGGTGGAAAGACAGATATCGAAATCCTGGAATTTATTCCAAATGAATGGCGGACACTCACTGAAGGTTGCTTTAAAGAAACATCATCATGTCAACATTTTATAAAGCTAATAATAAACAACCCAAACTTGTTAGAAATTTTTCAAAATATATTATATTGACGTTTTTGAATTTATTGTGATGATTTTAAACAAACGATCGATCGATTTTTTGTTTAATTTATTCCGACTCACAATTTTGGTGATTATGTTTTGTTCTGTCGATCTTAACAACGCAAAATAATTAAAAAAAGGGTCACTCAGCCATTTAATCAAATGTAGGACTCAAAACTAAGATTTGGATAAAGTCGACTGAAAGTGAATTTTTGAAATTCGGCCAAAACCAAACAGTGACTGAAGGTCTAAAGAAAAGTTCGACCAAATCTGAACCCAGACTGAAAACAAAACATACCAAAACAAATGAAAATAGCTTCTATGTTCACTTTTTATATCTTAAAAGACTTAAATCATTTTCGTAAATGAAAGTATTTAAGCTGTTCCCAACTTGCCAATTGCCATTCAACATACTAACCACGTTCCATTTTAAAATCACGTTGTAACTGGTCGTGGTTTTCGGTGGTTCGATCTGCGGAGTCAACTTGAGAATAGAATATGTCTTCCTCGTTTTTTGCAACTTTATTTGGTCCTTCCAGAGTGAGAGTTCTCAAACTGATTTAGCTAGGCAAATAGCAGCCTTTTTATATCAGGGGATAACAATAGCAAGATTAATAGTTGGGATAGATAATTACTGTATCCTGGTTGGGGATTAACCTAGTAAGGATGCGACTCTAACCAGTTTGGGTGACATAGTTATAGGAAGGTGACATAGATTGGGCGATGAGTAATCAGCCATGCCTTACAACATTTAACCAAATGTCATCACATTATCAAACATTCACACAGCTCTAAATGAAATTGCCAATACTAACATGACTAACTGAAAAAAAGCATTTTGTGAAACCTTTACCCTCCGCTGCCCGCGCGTCATTTGAGACACAAATAACCGCGTGGCGTCTGTCAAACGCCAATGTTAAAGAAGGGAAAAACTACAGTATAAGGGGGGAAAATGCATAAAGAGGACGTTTCTGTTAAAAATAAGACATTATTTGAAATAATCAGTGTTCGTTTAATTTTCAAAGGATTAAAATACTTTGAACACTATTACATCGGCGATTTGATGCCATTGAATGGGAATATCATTAAATGGCCGTTAAAGTAAAAACGTAGATCACAGTCACATTTTACACGTTTTTTGACATAAGTACTTGCCGACTCAAAGCTAATAAAATCTTTAATTTTTATCAAAATAACACGCCACTTCAATGGCAGCTAGTAATACACGTGGTTGTGGAATACTGAATGCAATGAAGCTAAATTTTGAATGGAAATATTTTTTTTTTCATTATTTAAGTTCTGTGGCTGATAGACGCCACGCTGGCAGCGGAGGGTTAAACATAGTGGAAGTTGAACATAGTTACAATATGAAAAGCTTTAAAAGCAGAGAATGAATCGAAAAAATTGATATAAAGTTTAGCAATCTGCTGAATCTGAAGCACAGGTTCGGTCATTACCAAGACTCGACCAAAACTGACATTTAGGATAGGCTTACTCTCCGCATTTTGGTTGCAGCTCGAAATAAAGAAAAACAAAAGTGTTAGTTTGAAACTGCCACTATTTTATTTTACATTCTGCAAGGGGTTTTTTTAAAGGCGTTGCATTGGACTTTATTTTGAGAAACTTTGTTATGGCTACCTGACCATTTTTCGTTTTTGCCACATTTATCTACTGCTGCATTCAAAATATCCATAATTTTATCTGATGGCCTTCTAGCAGTTGTGCAGATCAGATAAGCTAAATAAAGCAATGTTTAATTAACTAAATAAACTGAATTTGTAATGAAAACTTGCAAATGGGATCACTAGGTGTTGTATTGGCACATCCACATGCTGAAAAGCCCACTTCACATCCTACCTTAGTAAAGCCCACAACAGTCGCTTTCCCAAGAGAAAGTCCTAAAATAAAAGTAATATATTATTTGCCCTTAATTAATCTAAGAACAATAATTATCTTTGATAGACTTGGCGCATAATGTTTAATTGGTCAATTCAGACATTCCCAACTTGGGATACCAGAGACATGGTTGAATGCAAAAAGGATTTGAAAAAGAGGTGATCGGCTAATTAATTTGTACACCCTTGATTGATGGGCATTAACATTGAATGTGATACACGTTATAGTCTTGAACATTGTACAGGCAGTCCTTGCTTAATGCGGGGGTTACGTTCCAACAAAACCAAGCACTAATCAAAACAGCGTGAAGTGAAGTCATTTTAACATGGAGTATATAAATAAAGGGAAATATTTGACCCAATAATAAACAAAATTTAATAAGATCTTATAAAATTTTTACTTTTACGGCATAATAATGTATGCTACATGCATGTTCTGAACTTTTATTTTTACAATTTAGTAATATTATGTGTTTATAATTGAAAGTTTTTTTCTGTGGCAAATAAGCTTTTCTGAACAGTCCATGTGTAGGATAGATATCATGGATCCACATTACGTGTAATATTTACTTAATTCTTCATTGATTTGACAAAGTTTTTATACTGTGGTTTTTTTTGTTACTGGATGCTATTGAAAAAAAATTTAAATCAAAGTTAATTTTTTTTAGCTTAAAAAACACAGCATTACTGTATACTAATCAGCGCTATAAGAGGAAGTGCTAAGCGAGGAATGCCTGTATTTCTATAGCTGGTGAATATTTGAATATCCTCCCGATTTTGAATGCCAGGTCTAATTGTTGCTTATGTCAATTTTAAGTTTTATGAAACATGTTTGAAACATTAAGAATAAAGTTAAAAACAATAAATAACATGTTTAAAACATTAAAAAACACTTTAGTTATTAAACAATGTGCCATAACAATTTAAAAACTTCTTTAAAAGTTAAAAAAAAACCATATTAGAAACATTTTTAAATTATTAGAAAATGATTTAAAAACTAAATTTAACATCCTGTGATTAAATTACCCGTATATCCGTCTTCCATTGCTAGCTGTTCTGCAGTCATTTGGTAAAAAATAAAATATCCTGTTGAATTCTCCTTTAAATAATAATGACCATCTTTCACTTCATTTTTTACTGTCGGTCGGTCACTGTTTTAGACAAATAATTTAGAAATTTTGATTAATAATGTTTATCTTAAATTTACAGAATTGAAACCAATTGTTGATGCTTCACGATCAGATCTTTCTGGTCACCCTTGGCTGAGAAGAAGCGGACCCGGGTGCAATTCTGCAGTGTACCTGCCAAATGACAGTAAAATGTCCCTGGCGTTACAAATTGGAAATTTGAATTTTAGTTCACTGATGAAAAAAATAGGTTTTGCAAGTGTGGCTTTATTATGAGGGGACATTTCACTGGGCAGCTGTGCATGTTCTAAAGGTTAAAAGGAAGTTCGATGGCGCATAGATCAGAATGCTGTTGATCATGCATCAATGAGAAGACAGTTTAAAGAGTTGCATGCTTTTGCAATTATTCATATTGTAAAACAGTTTAAATAGAATGTAATTGTTCAGAAAGTAACATATACAGGGTGTTTCAAGAAAGTCATCACATTTTAAAAATTATTGCATAAGATATACCGTATATCTGGTTATGATAAAACTCACAAAAATAAAGAGAAACTCTGGAAGTTGTTAATTATACAATCACAAATGTTAACAGTGAGATCCTCGCGTCATGACAAGACATTTAAATGACTTTTTTTTGGCTCACAAAACATAGTAAAAATGCGTAGGCAGCATTGAGAACGCAATTTCAAGTGCATGCCAGTTGATGTGATAGTAACATGGTGCTGGTTTCGTGGGTCTAACAAAAATTCGCAAAAAACATGTGTAGTTGCGCACATGTGTTACTTTGAACAGCTGTGATTGTATGATTAAAAACTTTCATAGTTTTTCTTTTAATATGCAACATATCGAATTAATTAAATCAATAAAATATTAAAATGAAAAGTGTAAAGACGGATTATTTTTAAGTTAATAATAAACGCCGCTGGTGATCACTTAGGAAATGGGGAAAAGTTTCTGTGCTACAGTACTTTTGGCAACGGATTCACAGGTCACTTAACATTTGTATTAAAAATAGATAATACTTTAATATTTTAGTGAAAATTTTGTTTATTTTTGTAATAATGTTTATTGACATTATCAGCATTTAAACTGGAATTTTAATATTTGAATTTTAGCATTTAATATTTGAATATAGTCATTGTGACGCTATTGTTTAGTTTGAACGGAAATTTTAACTTTTTGATAGCTTTAATTTTTATATGTTTTTAAAAACGCTTATAATCTTAAAAATGTACACTCTGTGTTGCGTTATTCGTTATGTAAAATAAGCAAGACAGTATTATGATAAGCTGCTTAATCACAAATCTCTAGAAACTTGAGTAAAATTACTTACAACTTAATTTTTTTTCTAAATAAAGTTTCTCGTTATTTGAGGAGAATCTAAGCATTTAGAATTCTAAAGTTATAAGTTTAGTGCTGCCAACACTAGCCAGAACCACAATTTAGCTTCTCAGAGTTCATTGTATATCATAATTGATTGGTTTATTATTTTATTCACGTTGCTTTTAGGTATTTTATTCACTATTATGAGGAGAAACAGTGTTATTTACACCTGATAAATAATTAGTTTATATAAGATTAACTGCTGCATTTTTAGTAAATAACATTGCTTAAATGAATTGTAGTCACACTTGATTGAGAAATTCAGTAGGAGTAGCCTAAATATTATAACAATGCCGTGGAAAGAATAAAAGTACTGTTTTTTATTAGTATTTTAACATAAATAATAAATAATAATATTTAATAAATATAAATTTAATGATTATAAATAATTGTGAAATTTTGAACACTTTGGGTCACCACTTGTTTGCACTACTATGCTATTGGTTACAACCCATTTTTATTGTCTTTATATCAAAACGTTAATTTTATGTGTAATGTTATTACGAGGGTTGTACCATAATTAATGACCGATTGTTTTTAAAAAATCAGGCAAATTTTATTTATACAAAAATGTTACATGGCCTTGTTCCTACATGTCTACACTATTTTTCCATGTAATCCCAGCAAGTTCAACACACTTCTTGAGTCAGGGAACAAGGTTCTTGTTCCCCTTCTCATAACAATCTCCCGCCGCGGTCAACATCCAGCTTTACACCTATTCCTGGACTTCCTCATTGGTCGTGAAACGTTTTCCGACCAAATGTTGCTTGAGGAAGAGATGAAAATTGTTATTGTGAAAA
>JAQGBL010000012.1:0-12965 GCA_034698385.1 Strongylosoma stigmatosum
CAATTTAATGCATGGAAAGACACGCGTTTACTTTGTCTACATAAATCTGTGTCCGTTGGTGCTCTCTCTGAATTTTACTTTCCACATGTCTGCAAATGACATTTCATATGGAAGGAGCAGCCATAATCATTCAACCGCAATTCCGGTTATGTCCATGTCTATGTGAATGTTCATGTCGTATAGGGATGTGACTGTGACTTGTGAATAGATGGGCAGTTGGTGTCGACTAAGGTGAACTGAAACTGAATTTGGCGTCTTAAATATTGCATTGCTTCTCTGAGCTCTGATTTGTTGTCTACAACGTGAAACCAATTCACATCCGGACAGAAATCGAAAGGCTTTAATCGACCAATCACTTTTCTACGCTGTTTCCTGTCTGATTGTCACTTGTTTGTAAATTTATCTACTGTACAAAGTTTTAGCAACATTTTCGATAAAACTTTTTAGAAGCAGAATGCCCTGTTTAAATAATTAATCAAATTTTATTTAAGTTTAACTGCTCCTGGGCACTTATGAAACACTAAACGTTCAATTTTAAATTCAGTAAATTTTTTATTTATTTTTACATGTTACATGGTTTGTGAAATAAATCAATAATGCCATTGCTATCTCAGATTCTGTACTAGATGAGCTGGTTGGTGGTTAGATAAGTGCCAGAGGCTATATCATCTTTATAGTCATTGGCTTATGGTTACTCTGTCTATGGTACTGTTGGTCCACTTAAAACATCCGGTTTTCACTAAAAAGATCGGTAAACTCGTAGCGTCGTAATGTATAATCATTTAATGTCACTCATAATATAGGCTACTTTAAGTATTAAATAACAAATAACATGTCAAACCGTTAAAATTCTAAAGGAAGACCATATGATTAATAAATAATTATTTTTAAAAGTTTATAATTTTATGACATTACCAGTTTTAATATTATGAAAATTTAAATTAATTTTCACTCGTGTGTTTAAAATCTTAACGATGCAATAGTGTCATTAATGATTAATCTTACTTTGTTTTTTTATTGGCCAACGTGTTTGTTATGCTCCAATCTACATTCAACTCTGTTTACACAATTTGATCATTTTCTATTTCATATGATATAATCAGAATGCCCTTAGTATGTACCATATACTTTACTGTAAATAATTTGTAAATATTGCCTTAAGTAAAGTCTAACAGTGAAAGTAAAAACGTTTTACGGAATTGCTTGTTCACATGATATATTGCTTCATCGCATTAATATAAAACACTGTCATTGTAAGTAGACTATCTTCATCCAAGCAAATTTATTATACGAAATGAAAATCTTCTGCGCAATTTCTGTCTTGTTAACTGTTGATAAACTGTGGCTGGCCCTAGTAGCTGGTAGTGTCTCTAGCTGTAAGTACAAGAAGAGTATCTACAGTATATAGCCTACTCCGCGTGGTATTTTCTCATCAACTGCTTACAAGTAATATTGCTAAAGTCTTCTGCGTTATGACCTTTATGAAAAATGCAAAGCTTTTGATACGTATCTTTTATTAAATCTCACAACACATGGTATATACTATACACTGTGTTGTACTGGTACAGTGTACTTGTGTTCTAACCCTCCCCATATCTCTCACTTTTTGTCGTGTTTGACGTTATAACTGGCTTTATCTAATTTAGTGGGCGCGATGAAAATTGATAGCGGCAAAGAACATGTCAAGACGATTTCTCATACCGTCGTCACTTCGTCACGCCTTTTCGTTACAGATAAAATTATGGCAAGTTAAAATTTACTGGGGGACATTATTGCTTCCCTATACGTCTACCGAAACGATTCATCAAAACAGACTCTGAAGAAATTAATGGATACTGTAAAATGTAATAACTTTAAGGCTCCCTTAAGGTTCACTGTATGTAATTAAATGTTTAAAAAAAAATTAAAAATTTGTGATTAGCTTTAATCAAACTTTAGACTATTAAATCAATAAAGGATATAAGCAGCATAAATGCCACCCTTTGCGCAACCATAAGCGTATTTTGCATTACGTGCAGCAGGCAGTATATGAACATTAAAATGGTAACACAAAATAATACAGTAACTTGTGAGTTGTCATTCTCTAGCCAGGCCCTACTGAGGCAGAAAGTAAGTTAGTTGACTTTCCAATTTAACACCTTTGCGAAATAATGCGCGTAATTCGATTTTTGTGGCAATTTCTCTTTAAAATTAGTTTTTATTTTTGAAATTATATTTGAAAAATAATTTAAAATGTAAATTTATTTAATAACAATGTTACTGGTTAATTTCCAAAAAGTAATTAATGAGCAAAGAAAAACAGAAAACCATATTCGACTTCTTTTTAAATTTGCAATTATTTTCGTATCAGATTCAGGATGGTGAACGGGTTATCAAATTTCAGTGTGTTAGTGTTATTATGGGAGAAACTGCTTTGATGTTATTGAATCTCTCAGGAACGGTTTAATAATGAGGGTCGAGTTTCCACGGTATTGCAAATTTCATAAATAATAATTGGGAACATAAAAAATATATTTTAATGTAACTTGAAGCCTAACCAATGACAGTTTTTGTGTAGGTTGTCATAGCAGCTTAGTTAATAATTTAAAAGTTAGATTTTTGTATATACTTTTAATACTTTTAATACTTTTATTTCACACATCATCAACATACTATGTTATTATGTGCTAGAGTTGCTTTCTCACAAATATTACATTTTTAATTATGCGCACTGAGGTAGTTTACATATTACATTTCGATTTGTACCTGAAATTTGTAAATTCGACATATCTTGTCTATAAAATAATATAATCGAGAAATTTGTGGTTTCTGTTTCAATTCCTGAAGATACTTTAAAGATATTCGAGTTGGAAAATACGGCTTCGAAAGCATAAGATCTCGAGTTCTTTTCAAAAAATTACAATGAATAACTAAGTGTTCTTTAAACGAATTAACTTGCGCTGAACAGAAGTAACAATTTTCCATTTCAGGGATAAACATCTTGCCATTAGTCAATCCATTAGGGTTCAATCGGAAATTCGCAAACGTTCGGGTTACAGATATATTACAAAATTGCGACAAATATTTTTCACATAAAAAATCATACTTAATTCCTAAATAATACTCATACATTAACGATTTCTCCACTGCTATAAAATCCTTTTGAATTGACGAATCTACTACACTTTTCATTAATAGTGATCTAAAATCTTTATATTTAAAATTATCATCAATGGACGGAAAGCTAAGGCCATGCTCCCCTAAAAGTACAACAAAATTAGCAAACCAAGAACATTTATAAGGTTTAATTTTTTGGAATATAAAACATTTTTTAATTAATTTACTGCTAGGAATTCTCTCCAAGTACCACCAAAAATTAGTTATATTTTTAATAACCCCAACACTCACTGGTCTTCTCCCCGTTTCCAAATGCAGTACCGCTGTACTGGTCTGTTTAGGAAGCAACAGCAGTTTCTTAAGAAATAAAGATTGGATTTTTTCAATCTCACACAAAAACTTCCCGATCCATAAAGGTGCACTATACATTAATACCGATAATACAACAGCGTCAAATATTCGCAGTTGAGCATAGAAATTTGACATTTTTCCCCTTACTAATCCTCTCCAAACACCATCCAATGCTCCTTTAGTTTTCTTCATAACTAACTCCATATGTTGATTAAAAAGTCCATTTTCGGCATATGTAATCCCAAGATATTTAAATGATCGGACAACCTCAATCGATTGATCTCCCCATCTCCATTTATGATGTTTAGAAAATATACCACGGTGATTAAATATTAACGCTTTTGTTTTTTCTACATTTACAGTTAATTCTTTTGATTTAAACCAATTTTCTAAAATATTAATCTTACGTTGGAGCCCTATAGGAGAGTCTGAAACGAGAAGAATATCGTCTGCATATAGCAGACAGTGAAGACTCTCATGTTCATTT
This sequence comes from Strongylosoma stigmatosum, assembly GCA_034698385.1. Taxonomy (NCBI): domain Eukaryota; kingdom Metazoa; phylum Arthropoda; class Diplopoda; order Polydesmida; family Paradoxosomatidae; genus Strongylosoma; species Strongylosoma stigmatosum. The sequence goes on from JAQGBL010000012.1 coordinate 3,935, forward strand.
ATACTTATGCCATCTTGCAAATCAACAAACAATTCATTTATTTCAGAGATATACAAATTAAATAAAACTGGACTTATTGGGTCTCCCTGTAAAACCCCACGTTTAACTCTTATATACTTGGTTTGCTTATTATTCTGCCTAACAGATGCAACTGCGTTTCCATAATAGTTGTATATAATTTTTACTAATTTAGAGGGAATAGATAAATCGATCAAAGTTTGTATCAATAATCTATGGGGTACAGTATCGAATGCAGATTTTAAGTCTATGAATACACTATATATTTTCTGATTTTTAGCTTTCTTCATATTAATTATATGGTTTAGAATAAATATATTGTCATAAGTACCATATCCCTTTCTAAAAGCAGACTGATTATAAGGTAGAATTTGATTTTTCTCCAAAAATTTATTTAACCTTTCTACAATGATGGACATAAAAAGTTTACTCGTTGTTGGAAGTAGAGATATCATTCTGTAGTTACTTGGGATATTAAAGTCACCCTTTTTAAATATTGGAGACATTATGATTTTCGACCAATTTACGGGGACCAGCTGAGTACGAAGAACTGCATTAAAAACATATGTCAACTGCGAGCTTACAATTTCTTTTAAATCCTTCAACATGTTATTAGTAATCAGATCAAATCCTGGTGATTTATTCCGTTTTAATTTTTTAATATTATCATTTATTTCTTCTTCAGTTATAATATCCATTAATTGAGCTCCCTGTTCTAAATCTGGGTATAGCGGTATGTCAAGTTCAAAATCCACAATGTCAGAATGAAAATGATCGCCAATAAATTTTTCCCAATCCTCATTACATGGAGTACATTGAGGTTGTAGGTTATTATATGGTTTCACTGTTTTAAAAGTATTCCAAAAATCTTCATTCTTAGGATCAGAAAGACTAAATTTTATCTTAGAGTGCCAAAAATGTTTTTTAAATTTTAAATAGTTTTTATATTTAACTTTTTCTGCATGATAATTTTCATAGTTATTTTGCTTTCTAGCTGCAATCAAAGTTTTTCGCAATTTTTTCTTTTCTGACACGCATTCAGAGTCAAACCATTTATTTGATCTAATTTTTTTTGTACCCAAATAGCGGTTTTTAATTAATTCTAGTTGGTTACATGTTAATAGTAACATATCAGCAAAATCATCTATTCGAGAAAGTTTGGCTTCATCTCTTTTTCTAATATTAATTCGTAGTTGTTCCTGAAATCTATCAATCAACTGAGGATCACCCGACCAATTTATATATCTTGAACCTAAATTTTCACAATTTCTCATTAAAGTTTCGTTACCGAATCTCAATTGCAAAGGAAAGTGATCAGAGCCGATTAAAGGTTCAACTGAAAATTTCGTTATATTTGTAATTAAACTGCGATCAATCATACAGTAATCTATAACCGTTTGTCGATCTCCCTGCGAATATGTCGCCACTGCTGGAATATCCCCGCACATCCTTCCATTAAGAATGAAAAGGTTTTGAGAACTTGCATAATCTAATAATTCTTTCCCCCTTTTATTTATGAACTTATCCATTGATTCTCTATTTCTCAATAAATTTGCTGTATCAACTGTACTTTCAGTTTGCACCCCTATTCTGCTGTTAAAATCACCCATCCATATCGATGAGTGAGTGTCAAGGTTATTTGAAAATACAAAATTATCAATTTTATCTAAAGTATATGTTACATCCACCTGTGGGTTAATATAAACAAATAAAAATTTTACAGTTAAATTATTAGACATTTGAACCCTACAAATTATACAGTCATTATCTATTTTAAAAATTTTAAGTTTATCTTTAATCACTTTCTTAAACCCAATTAATATTCCACCCTTAGCATGGCCCTGCTTATGATCTCTAATCGCTGGTATAAAATCAAAATCAAAAGTTGAATCAAAAAATGGTGTAAAATTAAATTGCGCATTATCTAACCATGTTTCATACAATACAAAAAGTGACGCATTCAAAATTTCCGGTACATTTAAATTAATCGTATTACGAAAAAATCCCTGCACATTCCAACTAATCACTGAAAAATTATTTAGTAAACTATTTTTCACTACCTTGAGTGTTGATGATGTTAACTTTTTTTATTGTGATTGTAATGAGTTCTGTATATATTCCTCAAAATTCCCTCCACCCCCCACTGCCCCCCCCTCTTCAATGTCTTCATCTGTATCTGCCTGAGAAACTTCCGGTTGAATAATACTAAAATCCTTCGCAGCTGGTGGTAATGATGTCGAGCCAATATTCAAATCCACTGCAGCCGTAGCCAGATTATTATCTTTCCATGTTCCCTGTAATCTTGAGTCCGTCATTCCGATCACTTCACCGTTACCAGAAACGATTTCATTCTTATTCACATCATAGTTATAAGTTGTTCCGTCTATAATAAGTGTTCCAAATTTAAATAAAGTCTTCTTTTTTTCCTTTAAAGCCCTTAAAAATAAAGGCATCAAATTTCGACGAGCGTTTCCAGTTTTTTTAGTAAAAAACTTGATATAACCTCTGATATAAAATTTGGTTGCGTTGAGTAAATCGTGTAATTGCGTGTCATTGGTAAATGCAAGTGTGTGTATAGAAGGTGAGTGGATGGGAATAATACAGTGTGCATGCATCAGTCCGTTGGACGGTAAACCGGAACTTCATTAATGTTTACACACAATGTCATTATTAACAAAATGAAATTATTAAGACCGACGTGTAATTACATGGAAATTGAAGCAAATTAAGCCGAGGTAATTTGTTTAAAGTTATTAACTTATTATAGTTGTAATCTAAATTATGCATGCTTTATCTCAGTACTTTGCTTAACCTTAGCCACTAATGTTAGCTGTTAGGAAGAGTACTTTGTGGTTGAGCCTTGTGGGCGTATTTCAGAACTCATTAAGTTCGTACTGCATTCGAGTATTACCGTCGTTTTCAGATCAGCTGATTTTAAAGCAGTCGCGACGTCATTTATTTGGAGGTCGTTGACATTATTAAATCGATTAATAGTAGTTATTTTTTCCATGAATATTTAGTGTTTACATTAGTTTGTTTTAGTATTTGTTGTAATGTCTGTTGTTAAAATCAGTAGTATTTACCGGTTTTATAACGAAATACAGCCGCCTTTTTTATGTATTGGTTTAATAGCGTTTTTTTGTATCTTATCGTCGTGAGAAATAGTGTGAGGGAGTGAGTGAATGGCGAGTGAAGAATTGGGAAAGTGGCGGGTGGTGTCTGGGTAAAAAGGGGTTATTCTCTCTCCCCTACATTCCTCATAAATATACTTTAGAAGGAACTAACCATAAAATTAATATGGAAGGTTAAAAAAAAAAACTGAAAAAAAAAAGATTTTTGCTGGTGAGGTGAGCAGACGTCTATATACTTTACTTTACTTTACTTTACTTTTATTTCACACATCATCAACATACTATGTTATTATGTGCTAGAGTTGCTTTCTCACAAATATTACATTTTTAATTATGCGCACTGAGGTAGTTTACATATTACATTTCGATTTGTACCTGAAATTTGTAAATTCGACATATCTTGTCTATAAAATAATATAATCGAGAAATTTGTGGTTTCTGTTTCAATTCCTGAAGATACTTTAAAGATATTCGAGTTGGAAAATACGGCTTCGAAAGCATAAGATCTCGAGTTCTTTTCAAAAAATTACAATGAATAACTAAGTGTTCTTTAAACGAATTAACTTGCGCTGAACAGAAGTAACAATTTTCCATTTCAGGGATAAACATCTTGCCATTAGTCAATCCATTAGGGTTCAATCGGAAATTCGCAAACGTTCGGGTTACAGATATATTACAAAATTGCGACAAATATTTTTCACATAAAAAATCATACTTAATTCCTAAATAATACTCATACATTAACGATTTCTCCACTGCTATAAAATCCTTTTGAATTGACGAATCTACTACACTTTTCATTAATAGTGATCTAAAATCTTTATATTTAAAATTATCATCAATGGACGGAAAGCTAAGGCCATGCTCCCCTAAAAGTACAACAAAATTAGCAAACCAAGAACATTTATAAGGTTTAATTTTTTGGAATATAAAACATTTTTTAATTAATTTACTGCTAGGAATTCTCTCCAAGTACCACCAAAAATTAGTTATATTTTTAATAACCCCAACACTCACTGGTCTTCTCCCCGTTTCCAAATGCAGTACCGCTGTACTGGTCTGTTTAGGAAGCAACAGCAGTTTCTTAAGAAATAAAGATTGGATTTTTTCAATCTCACACAAAAACTTCCCGATCCATAAAGGTGCACTATACATTAATACCGATAATACAACAGCGTCAAATATTCGCAGTTGAGCATAGAAATTTGACATTTTTCCCCTTACTAATCCTCTCCAAACACCATCCAATGCTCCTTTAGTTTTCTTCATAACTAACTCCATATGTTGATTAAAAAGTCCATTTTCGGCATATGTAATCCCAAGATATTTAAATGATCGGACAACCTCAATCGATTGATCTCCCCATCTCCATTTATGATGTTTAGAAAATATACCACGGTGATTAAATATTAACGCTTTTGTTTTTTCTACATTTACAGTTAATTCTTTTGATTTAAACCAATTTTCTAAAATATTAATCTTACGTTGGAGCCCTATAGGAGAGTCTGAAACGAGAAGAATATCGTCTGCATATAGCAGACAGTGAAGACTCTCATGTTCATTTATACTTATGCCATCTTGCAAATCAACAAACAATTCATTTATTTCAGAGATATACAAATTAAATAAAACTGGACTTATTGGGTCTCCCTGTAAAACCCCACGTTTAACTCTTATATACTTGGTTTGCTTATTATTCTGCCTAACAGATGCAACTGCGTTTCCATAATAGTTGTATATAATTTTTACTAATTTAGAGGGAATAGATAAATCGATCAAAGTTTGTATCAATAATCTATGGGGTACAGTATCGAATGCAGATTTTAAGTCTATGAATACACTATATATTTTCTGATTTTTAGCTTTCTTCATATTAATTATATGGTTTAGAATAAATATATTGTCATAAGTACCATATCCCTTTCTAAAAGCAGACTGATTATAAGGTAGAATTTGATTTTTCTCCAAAAATTTATTTAACCTTTCTACAATGATGGACATAAAAAGTTTACTCGTTGTTGGAAGTAGAGATATCATTCTGTAGTTACTTGGGATATTAAAGTCACCCTTTTTAAATATTGGAGACATTATGATTTTCGACCAATTTACGGGGACCAGCTGAGTACGAAGAACTGCATTAAAAACATATGTCAACTGCGAGCTTACAATTTCTTTTAAATCCTTCAACATGTTATTAGTAATCAGATCAAATCCTGGTGATTTATTCCGTTTTAATTTTTTAATATTATCATTTATTTCTTCTTCAGTTATAATATCCATTAATTGAGCTCCCTGTTCTAAATCTGGGTATAGCGGTATGTCAAGTTCAAAATCCACAATGTCAGAATGAAAATGATCGCCAATAAATTTTTCCCAATCCTCATTACATGGAGTACATTGAGGTTGTAGGTTATTATATGGTTTCACTGTTTTAAAAGTATTCCAAAAATCTTCATTCTTAGGATCAGAAAGACTAAATTTTATCTTAGAGTGCCAAAAATGTTTTTTAAATTTTAAATAGTTTTTATATTTAACTTTTTCTGCATGATAATTTTCATAGTTATTTTGCTTTCTAGCTGCAATCAAAGTTTTTCGCAATTTTTTCTTTTCTGACACGCATTCAGAGTCAAACCATTTATTTGATCTAATTTTTTTTGTACCCAAATAGCGGTTTTTAATTAATTCTAGTTGGTTACATGTTAATAGTAACATATCAGCAAAATCATCTATTCGAGAAAGTTTGGCTTCATCTCTTTTTCTAATATTAATTCGTAGTTGTTCCTGAAATCTATCAATCAACTGAGGATCACCCGACCAATTTATATATCTTGAACCTAAATTTTCACAATTTCTCATTAAAGTTTCGTTACCGAATCTCAATTGCAAAGGAAAGTGATCAGAGCCGATTAAAGGTTCAACTGAAAATTTCGTTATATTTGTAATTAAACTGCGATCAATCATACAGTAATCTATAACCGTTTGTCGATCTCCCTGCGAATATGTCGCCACTGCTGGAATATCCCCGCACATCCTTCCATTAAGAATGAAAAGGTTTTGAGAACTTGCATAATCTAATAATTCTTTCCCCCTTTTATTTATGAACTTATCCATTGATTCTCTATTTCTCAATAAATTTGCTGTATCAACTGTACTTTCAGTTTGCACCCCTATTCTGCTGTTAAAATCACCCATCCATATCGATGAGTGAGTGTCAAGGTTATTTGAAAATACAAAATTATCAATTTTATCTAAAGTATATGTTACATCCACCTGTGGGTTAATATAAACAAATAAAAATTTTACAGTTAAATTATTAGACATTTGAACCCTACAAATTATACAGTCATTATCTATTTTAAAAATTTTAAGTTTATCTTTAATCACTTTCTTAAACCCAATTAATATTCCACCCTTAGCATGGCCCTGCTTATGATCTCTAATCGCTGGTATAAAATCAAAATCAAAAGTTGAATCAAAAAATGGTGTAAAATTAAATTGCGCATTATCTAACCATGTTTCATACAATACAAAAAGTGACGCATTCAAAATTTCCGGTACATTTAAATTAATCGTATTACGAAAAAATCCCTGCACATTCCAACTAATCACTGAAAAATTATTTAGTAAACTATTTTTCACTACCTTGAGTGTTGATGATGTTAACTTTTTTTATTGTGATTGTAATGAGTTCTGTATATATTCCTCAAAATTCCCTCCACCCCCCACTGCCCCCCCCTCTTCAATGTCTTCATCTGTATCTGCCTGAGAAACTTCCGGTTGAATAATACTAAAATCCTTCGCAGCTGGTGGTAATGATGTCGAGCCAATATTCAAATCCACTGCAGCCGTAGCCAGATTATTATCTTTCCATGTTCCCTGTAATCTTGAGTCCGTCATTCCGATCACTTCACCGTTACCAGAAACGATTTCATTCTTATTCACATCATAGTTATAAGTTGTTCCGTCTATAATAAGTGTTCCAAATTTAAATAAAGTCTTCTTTTTTTCCTTTAAAGCCCTTAAAAATAAAGGCATCAAATTTCGACGAGCGTTTCCAGTTTTTTTAGTAAAATGTTCAGCTACACGGACATCAAGGTCACTTAATCTCTGCTTACGACGGTAAAGGCGAAATCGTCGCATTATCTCATCGCGCATGTCAAGTGTTGTAAATTTTACAATTACCGGTTTTGAGGGGCTTCGTGAAGGGAGAAAATGCTTAGCTGAAACGTCCATTGACTGTAAATTAATATTTAACGTTGATTTTAAATATCTTCGGACTGAGGAGAATATGGCTGCTTCATTTGGAACACCCAGATTATGAAACACCAGGTTAACCTTTCGTTGTCTATTTCCTTCGTCGTCCATTTCGTCCCGGATTTCTTCATATTTACATTGTAATGAGTTATAAGAGTCCGTTAATTTTTTCACCTCATCTTGAAGTTGTTGATTTTCTTTTTTAATATTTTCGAAATTTTGTTGAATTCTCAATTCCATCATTGAAAATCTCTGATCAAGTCCTCTGATCTCCATTTTAGAAGTCATAATTTCATATTTCAGATCTTTCCCTTGTTCAAGTATCAGCTTCTTTAATTCTTCTAACGTAACTTCTTTAGTTGACGGCGGTGTTGGCGGACTTACACCCATTCGAAGTCGTTTTAAATCGGATCTATTTACTGACTTTGATCGACCATAATTATTTTCCAAATCGTGTACAGTATCTGTAACAGTTACCATAATATTATCTAAGTCTGATTCGTCACTCGATGCATGTGATTTAGGGCCAGGGTTGACTTCAATCCCGCTCATTACTAACAATATCCCGACAATACACAGTTTGAATACAGTTTGAATTGTCAAAATATGCAGCCGAAACCGATTGTTAAAAGTTTGTAAACTTGACGAAATCGAACATTTCTTTCCACCACAGAATTTACCAATTCGAATTCTGTACGTCGTTATATCTATCATTTTCAAATTAGCAACTATATCGGAATAATAACTATACTCTCAATCACTCAGTTCGTTGTCAATATACAGTAAACTTTGTACCAACTGAAAGAGCATTAAACAAACACGTCTGTTCACCACAGAGGTCAAGACGCAACTCCAAGTGGCGTGTAATACAATATTTATAAGTTGATTAATCAAGGGTAAGAAGACCCCCTCGGATGATGATACAGGAGGGAAGCTGGAGAAGGAGGGGGTGGGGAGAATAGAATATAAACCCCCAGCGGCGAATAAGACAGAGGTTTATTCACTGACAAAAAATGGAATGAAAATGTTATCCACTGCGTGTTATAGATTTGATTATGATATGGGTGATGGTTAACCATCCGTGCTGTGTGTGCCAGCTGACTCGTAATAATTAATAACACATCTAAGTGCTATTATTATATCTGACCATTTCTTTGAATTGAAAATAGATATGTAATATTTATATAGACTGAATAATAGGCTATTCTAGTCAACCTAATAATTGTTGCGTGTAAAAATGACGGGAAATTATTTCCTCACTGTAATTGTTGTGAATTGGTGTGGTGATCACTTAGTGTGAAATTGAAAAAACCACACAGTGTTCAGAGCAATCAAAAAAAGTATGAGAAATTTTTAGAAAGTTAGAAGGAGGCTATTTTTTACACCAAAAATTGATTGGTCTACAGTACATGCGTACTCGATCATTTAAATATTATAATCGATCTTAAAATACACAAAAGTAGGCCTACTACATTTGTCCTTATATTAAATAAAATTTTTATTTAACATGCTGTAAGTACAAATGTAGGGTTTCTATCAAAATCCTATTTTGTCCAAAAAATCAAAACTTGGGATAAATGCAGTTTCTGGTTTTTATTATGTACGGTACTAAGTTACAGTATTTACTA
>JAQGBL010000013.1:0-12441 GCA_034698385.1 Strongylosoma stigmatosum
ACAAACGGAAGATCTTTATGAAACTGAAGTAGCTCATCTGTTGTAAGATTCCTTCTATGATCCGCCACCATTATCGAAGAATATCGGATTTTACTACGAATATCAAAACAAAATTTTCTTTTGGCAGTGACGAATAATAGAGTTTGACTGTATATAATTTTTATTTACATGTAGTTTACGAGTATTATTGTGTGTTTACGTAGAGCTTATTTGATTTGTGTCGACCTATGAATGCGATTAGATTTCCAACTGTTGCAGTACGAGAGCTCTATATGATTTCAACACTTGTTTTTTTTTCTTTTCTTTCGTTTTTCTTATGATATTTATCTTTTTCGTAGTCTTCTAACAAATTGTCCATGTACTGTACAGCATACATGTATATTGTTCTGGTATCATGCTGGATTAATGTACAATGACATAGAACGTTGGGGATTACAGCACTGGTGACAATACTAACATACTTTAAGCAGTTTCGGACATAGAAAAGAACATACTGTATCACTCTCTGTTAGTTCTCACAGTTGTAATCTTTTTTTTGTGATATCTTACATTATCAGTGTCTGTGCAGACACATACGTTTATTTATTGTTTATACAGAAGTTTTGATTGATGTACTGCGTAGTGTTACTCTTAAGATATCACATGTTTATCTTGTTTTTAACGTTGCGGTTCCTCATGTCATAAATCGAAGAGGATGATGCAAGTAAGAGAAACGTAAATGTATATCATATCGTACACGTATTGTGATTCTATGAAAAAGTGTAATTCTTGTAGGAAGGGGATAGAAATGTGAAGGAGTGTACACCGTATATGGGAGGGGGGGAAATGCCCTAAAAATAATTAGATTTTATTTACATCCCGTGCTTTCAGATTTAATGTAGAACCATACTCCATAGGTAGGGTTTATTTATTGTTAGAAAACAAATCCGGAAGTGAGTAGGGTGTTGTTAGTGTGTACTGTGTGTACGATATGTTCGTTTAGGGCCAATTATAGTATCTATAAAAGCCAGGTGTAAGACATATAGTGACCTTTACAATGCAAATACACAGTAAAACGCAATGGGCCGGCTGTATTATTATTTTATATGAACCTGTATGTGCATAATGTGACCCTCTGTCGACCTCTGCTTTTTATAGGCGCGTGGCACATAGTCAGAAGGAGCTCGTTGAATAGTCTCTGGAGTAATCTTATTTTATAGCTTATAAACACTGATGTAAGTCATACCTAAATGTCAAAATCAGTTTAGTTCAAATTTGAAAATGAATACAGTCTTTTTTTTACAATGTGTGCCAAGAGATTTTCAAAACAACTCACTATCATTTTTTTAATGAATTAAAACAGTTTACATGTATGTTTTTTTGAACTTCGCGTAATTTGGGCGGCCGCCTAATCGGGACAAAACGTCCCGTCCCAATGTCTCCAGATTAAGCGGATTCTACTTTATTTGGTTTGCTATTCATTCTATGAATATTTTCCCTATTCTAATTTTTTTTCTAAAGTATTCGAAAACCAGTTAAAACAGGTTTTTTGGGAAATTTGGTATTCGAAAACCGGTTGTCCAAAAAGTCGGTTTTTGTTTAAACCCTACTCGTAACGCTTCGGCTGCACGTAACGCTTCGGTTGCCCTTTTATTTATTTTTGTTGAGGTTACGATGAGTGACTGCAATAGTAACACAAAATTTGAGCGCACAAAGGTTTATGCGGAAATTTATGACATGTAATAGTAATGTCCCTATGATTTATGTGAAAGTGACATAAATGTATTAATTGCGTAATAAATGCACTGTTTCCGTTTGGCTGTTTAGTCATTTGTGTCTTCATATATAAATAATCTGGTTTCATTTAACAACCGCAATAAAATCAGGAACTGCTTCTCCATGACATTTTAAAAAATTATTTGGCAGTTCTTATTTTTTTAAAACTTGGTTTTATGGTTTTTAAAATATTGTACATTTATAAAGTTTTTGTAATATTTTGAGTTTTGTAAGTTTCTAAAGACTGTAAAATTTTTTTATGATATTTTTAGATTTTTTTTTGATACTTTAATTTTTTTTTTTTTTAATTTTTGCAATTTTTACAAGTTTTGAATTTTTTTTTTGAATTTTTTTAAAGATTTTATAATTTTTTGATAGTTTTGTATTTTTATAACGTGTTTGTTATATTTTGAGTTCTGTAATTTTTGTAAAGTTCTAGAAATTTTTTGATGGTTTGTTATTTTTTTAAATGTTTGAGAATTTATAAACTTTTTTTTTTAATTTTTACAATTTCTACAGCTCTTGCAATTTTTAAATTTTATGTAAGGTTTTACAGTTTCGTAATTGACAGATTTTGTTAATATTTTGTTAGCTGTTGTAATTTTTTTTTAACTTTTCGGTTATTTTACTTGGTTTAGTAAGTTATTACGGTTTTTTAGGGAACTTCTGACAATTATTTGCATGTAATTTTGTTTGTTGGAATTTAAAAAAAAAGGAAAATTTATGTAAATGAAACAAATTGCTATGGGGAAAAAAACTACCAAATCATAACGTTTAAAATATCAGAATTTCCCGAAATTGTTAAAAACAAAAAATTATTACTGACACTTTACAGAGTTTTAAAAAGTTTATAAAAACCCCAAAAAATTTTCAAATTTGTTTTTAAATAATTATAAATGTTATGCAAATACAAAAGCATTTGGCTAACCTTATTTAATATTACAATCATTACAAAGCGCTTTAATTACAGTATGTAATGACAGTTACTGCCATAAATTCACACATATTGATCGTGAAGATGTTGGTTTGATCACTGCAACAGTTATTTAAGTTTGGAAACGCTAACTTAAACTGCATATACGCATCATATTTGTATTTATTCACCGTTTATAAAGGGATTGAGTATGAGATCCAAATTTTCTTACATGTGATAAATATTTTAAAAAAACCTTACAGCAGCCGAAATATGTAGACACATTTCGTCTGCTCCAGGGCGTTTCTGGGAATTTTTAAAGAAGCTGTTTCCGGTTTTAATATATATTATTAAAAATTGTACCGTACAGTACTTGTTCTTTGTTTACTTCAAATCGATGATACTGGCCAAATGTCGTAAGTCTATTCTTTTTTTTTTATGAAAATGATTCATTATAATTATGGTATTGCCCTTCCATCATTAATTAATTCGTTTACTGCAGTGTATTGTAGATATTAATAGATTATGTAAAAATTACGCATGTCAAACTCGTGGCTTACAAAGTTACAACAAATAGTTTTGCGGCCCACTCAATAACGGTATCTGTTTTAAATTAAAAATAATGCCCTGAGATCAAACATGTTTCAGAAAAAAATGTTTAAAAATTTCAATATTTTTCGGCTAAAAAAACCTTGTCACTCGTCAGTACACAATAATATTGGCAAAAACATCGATGTTTGCTAATAATCAATGACTGTCTCCTATGTTTGATCGCCATCTACATTTTCCCGCCAATGTCGCTGCGGTACAGCAACCGAAATCGATCATTATCGACACTTACTTTCAATACAGTATTGTGAAAAGTACTCGATTCCGGAGCCACTTTTTCGATTAAAGGTTTTTTTGTTATTAACATACATTAATACTAAAAAATATTAAATGACATTTAAAAAATGCGGTGTTTGAAGACTATAATGATATGCAGTACCGGTAGAAAGTTGGCGTCCCAAGGACATTCGAATGGCACCTCGCCAAATACGCTCCGTGTATTCATCAACCAAAGCCTATCAATTTTTAATTTAAGTATGTGAAATTCACCGAATTTTTTTTTTCATTACTGCCTTAAAATAGCATGTAATAAACTGCGCTTGTAAATGAATTACATATTTTTATGTTGAAAATTGACAGTGTAGGACTTAGTTCAAAAATGGGTGTGCTTTTTCGTTACGCCAGAAAAGGGGAAACGATCGCCAGAAAGAGGAAACGAACGCCAGAAACAAACCCAACGTAACCTAACCGCACGCCAATATTTGCATTCCGGCGTTTGCCTCCCCTATTCTGGCGTAACCAAAAATATTCCCCTTTAATAATTATACACAGTTTTGAAACACCCTGTAATTTGCTTTCAAGCGAAATTTAGATTTTGATTGGCTTTTGTGTCTTTTATAAGCCAATCACGTGAGTCATTGTAATTTCCAAAAGCGCTGAAATTAATCGGTTTTGACATTGTGTAACAAATGCTATTATTTCTAATCAAGAACTTTGTTTGTTAGCGGCTTTGACTTTGAAAGTAAAAGCATAGCCGTTGTATGTAATAAGTCTAACAACTCTCCACAATACCTAATAACATAAAGTAATGAAAAAGGCAAGTTACTGTGTATCGCTGATTGATAACATCATAGTCTTTATATTTCACTATATGCAACGACTTTAACATTAATATTATAATATTGTATGAACTTGTAAAAGTATAGTTCTACATAACCATGCCATCGAAATGAAACGTCATAAACGAGAATTGATTTCGACAAGACCATGCACTGCTACTGCTTGTAAAATAATGTAAATTAAATTTTTATTTGTCTAGGTATTACCATGCACGCTGTATTTGACTCCATTTTAATGCCTTTAACACCCTCTTTGCCAGATTGGTTTCTTCATGTCATTATATTGTCGGAAATTAAAAAACCATTACAAAAACATTATAATAAATTGTCAATAATTAAAATAAAATATTGTAAATTATTGTTAATACATTGTTGGTAATTCACAAAAACCTTAAAATTTTATGTTAATATCTTGTCAATAATTAAAAGAACCTTAAATAATAATTGCATGAAATTGTTAACCAAAAAAATATACATTAAAAATTCATGTTAATCCATTGAAAAAAAAATGGATAAAAATTACGATGTACAATTTTTTTAATAACTTGTCAATAATTACAGTAACATTTACATTTTATTTAACTTCATTGTGAGTAATTTTAAAAAGAAAACTTTGGCAATGTATTTTAATAAATTTTCAATAACTATATTTTTTAACAATAGAAAACTACATAACTTTCCTCCACATTAATTTACTTTAATATAAATAAAACATATATGCATGTTTGTAATTGTTACCGTGTTATATTGACACAAATTAGACGTTTACCTTTTGCCATCAAATTCACACAAAATTTTTTCTTAAAAATTAAAAAAAAAAAAGGTGTTATTGAGGGTGGAGGAGTTGTAAGGGAAGTTAAGGGCAGAAGATGGTAAGAGGAGGTCACTTTACACGATAGCGTTATAACAGTTGATGTCCTGTTCATACTTGAACCGAAAAAGGAATTGTTGAACATAGGAAAAACTTATTTCCCACGCTTTACATCCACATCTTCGAAACACAATGCAGTTGCAACTTATCATTTAAACAGTTTTTAAATTATTCATTTTATTATTCACATATTTATGTTCTGAATAGGAAATGCATATACATTTATATTCATGGAAGTTTTTATTTTATTATCATGAGAATTCATTATAGTGAAAGCACAATAACCGTTAACCTGTATTATTTACTCTACTCGTGTCTGTATCTGTGTTGGCGTTATGGAATCTCATATCATGTTCCAGTGAACGTTTGCATGTTTTAGATACTTACACAACTTTTTTGTGGTGTCAACATAACACTTTCGGTATCACTTGACGGTGCAACTACCCAACATCCATCATTATCCATTTCAATAAACCGAAATATATAACATTAAAGGCAACATAAGGAAAATGTTTTAATTTTAAAAAATAATATGAAAAGTGTTAAAATCAATAACATTATATTTCAACTGCAAACATTACCATAACAACTGCAATATGTAATTACATTGTCATCTCATTACGAGATATTTGCAATTATTTTAACTACCTATTTCAATTCTGTAACTTTAAACTGATAAAGAATTACTTTAAAAAAATAAACATGGAATGTAATGGATGGGAGAACAGAATATTTCAAAGCTCTCCGATTAGCTGTATTACTTTACAGAAATTTACATTCCGCTATTTTTTCTTTTATAACCTTAACTTACAGTAGTTAATACAAGTTACTTTGTAAAACGAAATCCTGCGGTTACCGCTCACAATGCAAAGGTTACTAATCGTAATAATTTTTATTAGTTCAAAGTAACAAAAAAAAAAAATTTCCGAATTTCAAATACTTTCAGGAATTTTGGGAATCGTTGGTCTGCACCATTAATTCCCGTGGTTTTTTTTTGTAAAAAAAAACCACAGTACATAAGTAACAGGTTATGCACAATTGCAATTTACTGCACACTTACAATGTAAAACATAACATTAACATTTTGGTACATTAAAACAGAACTTAAATGTTTTCAGCAAATGGAATAGAAATGGCAATTTTGTTTGCCTAAGTTGCCGTAATAAAAATGGCGATTCAAATGGAACGTATGTACAGTACCACATGTCCTTTCTGTTATGCCTTATTTTTGGAAACATAAAAAACTGTGGGAACTGTAATTAGCGGTAATGTAAGACTGGGAAAGTGAGTGTGATGGTGTTACATTAAACCGTAACATCATTACACAGTGTAGGTACATTATTGCAACCACACACTGACGCAGACAAAACCCAAAAGTATAATAAGAAGGAACGAATTACATACAAAACCCCATTGTCGAATGGATTTCTCGCAATGTGTTTGATCTTTCTTGTGATGAAGTTGAGGAAAGTGTTTAAAGACTTTAAATCAACATTAAAAAAATTAAAGTAATGTGAAATGTAACTTATATGCAATGAAATATGTTCACATCTTGTACTGGAATGTATTTCGTAAATGCAAAAATAACAGCAACTCTAAACCGTAACAATAAGCTTCATAACTTCGGTTCCCATACGGTAACTGTTGTCTTATAAGAAAAAAAGGCGGTCCATCAGAAGTTCGTTGGGCACTCTTTTGATGTTTTGGCCAACCAATTTAGCTAATTTGTTAGCATACTGAAAAAATTTTTCAATAAATCACGATATTAACTATTTAAATATTAATATTAACACCAATTTGTTTTGTTCACCAATGTAATTAGTAAACAAGACATAATAATACCTTATACATTAGTGATTACAAAAAAATTATTACACAAGGAAGAGCAAAGCTGACTTACACATTTCAAAATGTTATTAAAAAATTTAAACATTCCACTATGTAGTTAATGTAAATGGAGGTTTGCGAAATTGATTGAAAATGTCATTACCCGTGTTCAACTAGGTCATTATTATATGTAATAATGATCCACATTTACTCCATCAGAGTATATATACCGTACTGATAATTTAGTATCATCCTCTGGCAAATGACAGTAAATGACATCCAAACATTGCTATAAAACAAGGCAGTCAGCTCCGCTTCACCCGATAGATGGCTTTATAAATTTTCGAATCCATAAAACAACTAAAACTAACTCAAATACGCTATATAAACAAATATAATTTTAATTTAAAGTTGCATCTGACCTGACATGGCGCTGGAATTCAGACAGTTCCTGGCCAGTTGTAATACAAGTGTGTCAACTTGTACATAATTTGTTGCACTTGCTCAGGAGTGAGAAGACCTTGCTTCGATGTAATACTGTTGTGAATAACAATGTAATGAGTTGGAGATACTGATCCTTCAGTTACATGTTGAGAAATGAGGAAAAAATCGTCACTGCATAAAAACACATTCATTACATAACGGTTAATAACATGATATAATTAAAGACTATACAAGTATTTCCGAGTAATTATCTGATCCACAGCTGCACCTGGTTTAGGATTATACAAATCAGTTTGGCCTTGTGGATTGAACTGGAAAATATAAAAAGGAATCTTAAACAGTGTGTTTATCAACTTAGCACTGTAACTTAATACTAAAAACAGTTCGTTTAGTTAATACCATAAAGTTAACAGTACTTAACATACTCTCCCAGCAACAATTTTTTTTTTATAACTGCTTGATTTTAAAATTGCAAGTCGTTGGAAGGAAGGTAGCTGATGTACCATATTTTTAACTAAAGAAACTGAACTCGTGTTTTTATAAGGGAAATCACACCTACATCAAGTCCTGCTACGAGTAATTATCAAAACATTGCTCACTTACATGTTTTGAACAGAGTGAGAAGACATATAATAATTCAGTTCTTCAAAACAACTAGTTTAGCAAACAACCACTCGTATGTGGGTCAGTCACGCAGAGATTTTTGTGAGCATGTAATGCTCGTGACACTGGTCAACTGATTGCTGTCATAAACACACAAAATAAATATTTGAATTCACTTTTAATGTCATTTCAGAAATTAATATTAACATTTTTCAATCAGGCAGAGTTTAGTCATATAAGGAAATGTAATTATTGCGTTTTTGGTGTATATTTGGCCTGCTGAATGTTGTACTTTATGTACTTCATGTTGATGTAGTCAAGTGAATGAGGTGTTGAGTTACGCTGTTGCAGCACATGTCAACACCATCCTTTTTTATGCATGTTATGACACCAGCTAATGATATAAAATTTATTGAAATACATATCACAAAAACCTGTGCATCAAAGAAAAAACTTTACTTATATGCGTTACCTAAATGCAAAATTTTTTTAACCTTTTTTTGTTTTTAAAAAAAAAATAATTATGGCATGTGATCTACCGTAAGTATTGAAACTAATATCACATGTTATAATGCCGTATTATTTTTATTTCTTAAGTATTTCTTTTGTTAACTTAAACAGCAGAAATGCGAAAAGCAAATGATATAAATTATAAAGTAATGAAATATAAAAACAAACATAAAAAAAATTTCTCTCTTCTTATTGCAAAAAAAACCGTTGGGTTCTCTGCGGTTATACAAGAGAAGTTTCTTTTTAATATTTAACATATGTAACGATGGATGAATCGTTTGCCTTGTTTTCAACATGCAATGCGGTTAGGTTAGGTGAAATTACTGAATAATATGCGGACTTAAATTGTAAGGTTATTCCCTGAGTTCCACAAATGCAGCGGAAAATATGGATAGATGAACCTCAGAATTTTAAATTCCGGGTTTGTCAACCTAACAGGAATATTAAAATTCAAAAACATGTATTCCACACATCGATATATATGTTATTTATTTATTAAAAACAAATGAAGTATAGCCAAAGAGAAACACCATCTTAATGTTGTTGGTAACTGTAACGACGCGGTGTTCAAATCTAATATTATTTATATAACATAAAATGTGTCCTACCTCTTCGCTAAAAAACCGAGTGTTAATCTTCTGTTGGACTACAACAAACATAAGCTGAGGCTCATACTGAACAGATGTTGAAAAAGCTTTGAAAATTTGCGGTATTTCATAGCTAGCCACTGTGTCCAACTGACTATCACCAACGCCCTCTCAAATGATTATTAACCGTTTTGGTAAACTGTGGTTAACCTATAAAATTTCAGGTGCCTTTCTGCCTTTAAAGGTGATTACATTATGTATTATACTCACATCGTAGTACTTTTGCAGAGCTCGGACTAAAGCGATGTTCAGTTGACTTCCAATTTCTTCTCCCGCACATTCAAACTTGACGTCACTGTACCATCTCGTCAAAGTGTTATTCACAATGGCAACAACGGCCACTACAGATTTATCGCCTTTTATGTAATATCTACCAACGCCACAGACCATCAAATCACTCTGTAAACAGAAATCAATGTTTTTAAGTTATAATAGCAAAGACGTATATACGATAATTACAGACAGTAATTTTTACAGTATCACTAAAATGGAATACAGCGTCACAGGCATGTACATATTTTGTAATGGGCAGTGAAGTTCATTTTAATTTTTAAATATTTATAAATTTCGTTATAACAGTATGTTATTAAGTAACAGTATTGAATAGTGCAAGATAAAATGTTACGTATTTCATATTTTTCTGCACAAGTAATAGTCAACCGAATTTGTCAAGGTAAGTGGCTGGTTTGTGTTGATGTATATATGGGGGTTGTACTTATACCTAAGAAAATGTCATTACATAAGCGACGTTATGTTTTGCACCTCCTGTACATCATAGGTTTATGGCATTTAAAAACTTTTTTTTTTTCAGTAGTTAAAAGAAAACAAATTTGTGATGTTTTAAAGTTCCTTTTAAAAAATTTCTGCTATGTAATTCCAGTGAAAATTAAGTTTCAAATTTGGTTTTTAAAACACAAATTAACTGCATTCTTTATTTTTATATGTGTTACATGCAAAAAAAAATTACGCAATTAATTAAAAACATTACCAGCGGTATATTGACTGCCCACAGTTCCCCTCCTAATTTGCAATTGATCTGTAAAAGAATTTTATGTGTAACACTGCGTAATTTTAGGCATTGGGAAATTGCTTTTGAGGTTATCACCTGTTTAATGTTTAAATTAATATGTCATTTATAAAGAGCACAAACAAACAACTTGCCTGGGACGGAATCGGATGATCACAACAACAGAGTACTTTTATCATATTGTACCTATCTTCTCTTACCGTTGCATTTACAACCACTACAAGTTGGATCTGCGTGAAAAGTAAAGAAATTATTATTCGCATCTACCATGTAATTACCGGTACGCTGATTAACAATAAAGCAACATATCACTCAATTGCGGTTAGTGGTATAGATGTGCAGGTGATTAGCAGGTACTTAACTATTAAAATGTAAAACCCTACGAAGTGAATACTATTTCGTCTTATAACTTCATAATTTCATTGAACAGCTGCATAACATTTACCCTGTAGTAACACTCAAAATGAATTCCATGAAATATGGGAATTGTGTTATTTTTTTTTATATGACTTCTGTAATACATGTTAATTAGTAACTTATTGAACACTTTTACAAATACTGTATTTTGCTGATTATAAGGCTCTTTGACGCAGAAGTCGCACATCAAATTTTGAATAAATTATTCAGAACAAGTTTATTCCCAGTACTTCTAGTATGCGAACTTCATAAGTAGTTTTACTGATACAGTTGTTGATGTTGTAAACACTGGACTTGTTTCAATGTCATTTGCTTAAAATTGGATGTAGCAGGTCATCCCTAACTACAAGTCCATTCACTTATTGTTGGTGTATGTGATGCAAAATTTTTGATACATTTTTCAAATTAAAATTTGCGTCAACAAGTTTATTATACAGTGATGCAGTTTACTATTCCCCATTGTATACAATTGTCACAAATTTCATCATTATAATGTGTGGGGTATTTGTAATATTCCCCATACCTTATCTGGAATGTGGAATTTATGAAAGTGACACATTTATGTAACATTATTAAGAATCGCACTGTTAGATACTTACTGTATCATTGATGATTTCTTTGAGTTTGCTATGCAAAGTGGATATCGCGTCATCCTTAAGCTGATGATAAAATGGCGTGTTGATCCGAATACCTAGTGGACGACCGACTTCCCGCAACAAATGACAAATCGTGAACACGATGCATGTCCTTTCCAGTACAAACAATAGCCCATTTCAATATATCAACCTATGAACACCCATACCTAGTTTATATATGTGGGAATTTCAGTTGACAATATTGTTAGATACACCCAACCCATTTTCACACCCCTCAAATCGTTTAAATGTCAAACCCAATGAATCATTGTACTGAGCGGCAGTAACATGTAAAACATCCTGCTTGCAACCAAACCAACACCCTATTTTGTTTCCGTTGAAACAGATACCGATCTGTCACTAACTCATGCATCCTTTGAAAGAGGATGTTAACGTTGTATAAAATGAATTGCAATGTATAGCGAGAGAGAGATCAAAAAAGGTAGCTGTCGTGAGTGGTCATTGTTGACTCTCTTCAAGTTGTAAAGTATGAAGTTATTAAAATAACTTACAAAAATGTAACGTAAAAAGTGAATTCTTGCCGGGGAGCAGAGGAGGACTGCGGGAATCTAACAGTGGTGTCAGAAGTGGGATGGACGCCAGTGGTCAGGTAGGCCTGTCGAACGACTGGGCGATTGATACATTAAATTAAAATTAAATTGATTAATTAGATTGAATTAAAATTAATTTGAATAACATTGGTTTGAATTAAAATGAATTAAAAGTAAACTGAGTTAAAATTAAAAATTTAATTTGCATTAAAATTACATAGATAAATAAACAATGAGAAATAAATGATAAATAAACAACAGCTTTTCAGGTTGTTTTTAAGGTTTGTTTGTCAATTTAATTGAATTCATTTGATTTGGAATTTAAGTTTTTTTTGTTTTGATTTACGAGGGCTATTCAAATATGACCTGGAAAATTTTTTTTTAAATTATTATATAGTGCACAATAAAATTATAATTACATGTTATTTTTCCACATAGTGGCCTGCTTTATTTACATATTTTTCCTAAAGAATTGGAAGATTTGCAAGCCCTTGCTAATTAAAAGAAGTGGGTCATGTATGAGAAAAATTGCGCACATGCGCCTAAACCCTGTGTAAAGTCAATGAAACGTTGG
>JAQGBL010000014.1:0-12230 GCA_034698385.1 Strongylosoma stigmatosum
CATGGTGATAGATTTTTTGCTGGAATTTGCAAATATCCAAAGCAGTAAGGGTGTGCATTTCTATAGGAACATGCATTGTCTGTTAAATATATTTTATTTGGGTCTTTGAAATTGCTCATTATGAAGTGAGGAGTTATTGGAAAACTATATGGCGTTGGTATATGTGTTTGTACTCTAAATCATTTAGTAGAAATTTGAAGTTGAGTATTATTTTGAAATAATTTTACCTTTTTGGGTATAAGACAATGTTTTCCTTTAATTCTATTGACTTTATATAATAATTGTGGTTTTATAGTAATTTTATGTTGGTAAATATAACACATCCAACTATCATCTTGTGGGTTTCTGATTGGCATGCACCCCTTATAAAGACTTGACTCATATAAACTGTATTTATATACATTAGTATATATAGGTTCCCAAGGATTATGTTTCTCCAAGAATTCTAAACATAATCTCAGATTTTCTGGGCAAGGACTTGGTAAAGCAAATACTTTATCTTGTTTTGTCCTTATGTTTAATGGATGAGTCAGATACAACCATTCGGTAATCCACTCACATTGTAGGTGGTCTAGTTCGATTTTAATCTGTAAGGGATGGCTGGCTGCAGCAAAGTGGATATTTAGACATTGGTTAGTAGGTATGGTTTTGACATATACCTGATGATTAAAATCAATTTTACAAGTTTTTCCTAACTCAGTGAAATAGCAATTGGAGTTAGTAGCAAAAACGTCATGCTGCTCACTACAAGCTATATTAGACAAAATTTGGTTGGTCAATATTAATAACATTAGTAATTTCTGTCATTGTTTTTTGGATCTGTAAACTAAAAATTTGCACCTACTATGTCTCTCTTTTAACTTTTATTTCTAAATCCTGGATTATTTGCCTTAGTTGATTCATTACTGCCATCTGATCTGGTTGATCTTGAACTTTATTTGCTGTTTGAGATGTGATGTTGTAGACGTTTATACTTCTTTTGGATATGGCAGCTTCATTTGCTTCTTCTTGTATAGCTGAAACTATAGCATCTTCTAGAGTTGCTGGTTGTAGAGTCAGTACTACTCTTGCCAAAGTCAACTGAAGTCCTGTGATAAATCTGCTCTTTACCATGGTATCCTTAATTCTTTGATAGGTGAGATTTGGGTCTCCTAAATCATCTAAGGTCCTAGCGGCTTTCTTCATTTTTTGGGCGTATTCTCTTACTCTTTCTTTATTACCTTGAGTGATGTTCATCCAACTGTTTAGTTGAGTATTTAGCTTATTGTAGCTATCCCTGACTGTCTCGCTGGCTGTAGCCCTGAAAGTCCTGGAGATGAGAAATCCAAATTTATTCCAGAATCTCTAGCTTCCTTTAACTCTTATATGGTATATCAAGTTGAAAAATCAAATAGGGTTAGTATTATAAGTACAAAAAACAAACAAAAATATTATTTTAGGATCGGTTTTTAAAATGTTATTTAACATTAGTTGTTTTTATATCCAAAAATTTACTATTTCATTTTACCTTTACCTATGGACACCCCTCTTCTTGTTTGCTTTTTAAATCCTAAATTCAATTATACATATATGTCTTGATATATATACTTTAAAAATTTCTTGAAGTTGATAAAAGTTTTTATGATTAAAATTGATAAATGGAGATACTTATAAACTAGTCTAAATTCCATTTTATGTTAATTTTAGTATTTCCTGCTATTGTTTTTTATATTTGTAAGCTCGAAAATCAGTATTGTAATGAAAGAAACTTTTATTGATCTTTGGATTTATTAAAATTGCTTACAAATATCAGTCAGTAATGCGAATTTAGTAAAAATATTATGTATAAATAATTGGT
This sequence comes from Strongylosoma stigmatosum, assembly GCA_034698385.1. Lineage (NCBI taxonomy): Eukaryota > Metazoa > Arthropoda > Diplopoda > Polydesmida > Paradoxosomatidae > Strongylosoma > Strongylosoma stigmatosum. The sequence goes on from JAQGBL010000014.1 coordinate 1,838, forward strand.
ACTCCGAAACGGTCATAGGAAGAAATTCTGACTTGGCTCCCATCACATCTTCACAAAATTTCATTTTTTGGTTTACAACTGAGATATAAAAAGTAGAAGGACCATGATCTACTTCATAGTTTGCTTGCTCATAAATGTCGAGGTCAAAAGTCATTTTCACTCTTGAGAAAGCATTCATTATAAATCTTTTTGGATGCTTAGGCTTCTCTTCAAATTGAGTGACTTGTCCCTCTTCCTTCAGAAGGACTTTTTTTAGATAGTCGAGCATAATGGCTACCTCACCATCTAACCCCTACCATTCATCCCATTCTGACCCTTCGCTGTGTTGAAGTTTTTCTTTAAAGTTTCTATTTTTGGGATCATAGTTTATAATCAATCGAAAACCTTCATTCTCCAGGTGCATTTGTACATCAAAGTGAACGTTGTTTTCCGTCTCATGCATAGTCAATTCAAAAGATACCATCTTCTTTGCTTTAGATAAAAAGATTAACAATATCCTTGTTAAGCAACATTAACATTGTTTTATCTTAAATTAAATTTGATATTTTGTAATTCTGATTTTGTTAATCTAAACTAGTTAAACTACACTGGTTAACTTTTAGGTTAGGATTTTTACAAACCACTAAAATTCTAACAAATCACGTTTTTGAATTAGAACTTCCAAAATTACTAAAATTTGGACCAGTTGCGGTTAGGCCGGAATCTTTCAATTAACCAAAATTCAAACCAAATACAGTTAGGTTAGAATTTTCCAAATAACTAAAATTCGGACCAGTTACGGTTAGGCCGGAATTTCTCAATTAATAAATTCTAACCAAGTACAGTTAGGTTAGAATTTACTAAATAACTAAAATTCGGACCAGTTACGGTTAGGCCGGAATTTCTCAAATAATAAATTCTAACCAAGTACAGTTAGGTTAGATGTTTCTAAATAACTAAAATTCGGACCAGTTACGGTTAGGCCGGAATTTCTCAATTAATAAATTCTAACCAAGTACAGTTTGGTTAGATTTTTCCAAATAACTAAAATTCGAACCAGTTACGGTTAGGCCGGAATTTCTCAAATAACAAATATTTTAAACAATTACTAACTTTCAAATTTAATTACTAACTTTCAAATTTAATTACTAACTTTCAAATTTAATTACTAACTTTCAAATCTAATTTCAAACTTTTAAATCTTTGTTTAAATTAAATTGTCTTGATTCTATCTACTAAAAGTCTCTGATAATTCCAATTTTAACAAATTACAGTTATGTTAAAATTTCTGATAATTCCAATTTTAACAAATTACAGTTATGTTAAAATTTCTGATAATAAATCTATTTTAACTAATTTCATTTATGTTAAAATTTTCCTTTTCACCAACCAAAACTTTTTGATATAATTAATAAACTTAAGATTAGCCCCTTTCACTTTGGCTAAATTTTAATTACATTCATCATGTTTAGACACTTATTAATGCTTAAAACTCAAAAACAAGTTTTAAAAAATAAAAAAAAAATAAGATTTTTAAAAACTAAATTTAAAATATGTTTATAAAAATTAAGGGTTTAAAAATTATGATTTTAAAAATCGGAATCATATGTTTATAAAAATTCAAAATTGTTAGAAATTTAAAAATTATGATATTAAAAAATCAAAAATTTCATATGTTTAATAATAAAATCCAAAATCAAAATTCATAAATTATGGTTTAAAAATTCTAAAAGTATTGCTTCAAATTTCATGCTAATCATTTTGAAACACTATCACATGCCCTACTATATTAAGAAATGTTATTTGTATCTCTAAAAATGATAAAGAAAATTGTTCGAAACACCAGATAGTTTTAAATCCTTAAAAACGTGTGTTTAAATACTTTAAATTACATGTTTCAAAACTAAACCTACATGCTTCAAAACTAAACCTACATGCTTTCAGAACATCAGAAATTAAATGTTTAAAGTCAAAAATAATATAATGTTTTTAATTTTCAACCTTCACTCTTAAACCCTGAAAAATTGTGTTAAAGATACTTAGAAAAACAGCGCCATCAAAATTAAATTTTAACACTTCAAAATGTGTCTTAAGACCTCAAATTTAACTTAAACCACAAAATTGTCTTCAATTATACTAAAATCGGTTTAAACTTGAAAATATTCTTTTGTAAAATAGCTACTTGCGTTTAAAACCATTGGAAATATATTTAAAATTTAAAACACATTCAAAATCATGAAAATTGCTAGAAACATCAATTAGAAATGATTTGGTCTCAAAATTCATGCTAAAACGTTAAAGCTTGTATATGGCATTATGGAGCATACTTGAAAACTTCAAGCAAATTTGTTTAAATTACAAAACAGTTCTCAGCACGTTAATATAATTGTGTGATGATTTAAAAATAAAAATCTCCTGAAGTGTCAAGTTGTTTAAAAATTAAAATCCAAAATTATGATTCCAAAATCCTAATATGTTTATAAAATAAAATTATTTAAAATTCAAAATTTGAAAAATTATGATTTTAAAAAATACGAATTCATATTATGTTTATAATAATTATCAATTGTTTAAAAATCAAAATAACACATTTAAAAATTATGATTTCAAAATCCCAATATGTTTATAAAAATTGTTTAAAATTCAAAATCAAAAATTTTATGGTTTTAAAAATTCAAAATCACAATGTTTATAAAATTAAGAATTGTTTATAATTTAGTTAAAACATCGATAATTTTTTATAAATCAAAAATTAGTCGTTACTAACCGGCAAACGTAAAGATCTTTAAAATTCATTATCGGCATCGAAAATCATTTATAATTGTATATAAACATCGATAATTATTTAATTCTGTCGAAAGCATTGAAAAATGTTAAAATGATAAAATTATTGAGAATCGTTAGAATTTGACCATAAAATATTATAAAAATTTCCGGAATTCGATTGGAAAATTAAAATTAATAATTGATTAACTACGTTGCAAATCTTATAAATTTACCGCATGTTTCAAAAATTTGTACGTACAGTATGTATTGACATTCTATAAGATCGGCTAGGGTCTATATAGGATTCGATTTTTATCTTAAAAAGGATTAACACATTAAAATCATTGTAAATCGAAAATTTCTTTTATAGTAGATTAGAAATTACAAGAATTCAAATTTGAATTTCCTATATCCTGAAATCCTAAAAATTGATTAAATTTTTGTAAATTTTCAAAATCGTTTTGAAAATTATTATAGTTCAGTTGAAAATATTTAAAATTCCATCAACCAGAGGAATTCCTCAAATTGTCGTTAATACTCAATAAATCATCGAATATCTTCTTAAATTGATTTGAACATGTAAAGTTTTCGATTGTGGTGGTTAAAATTAAATGTAGATATTAATTTTGAAAGTTTTTTTACTTTATTGATAACGTTTAAAAATAGTTAAACTTGATTAAAATTATCGTAGTTAATCATTGGTTACAAAATTGTAAAATTTCAGGAATTTGTTTTGAAATTTATAACTATTTAAAAATTTAAATTAAAAACTTTTCGAAATATTATAAATGGACTGTGTATTTTTCAAAAATTTGTACGTATGGATGGAAAAAATCTTAACTATCGATTAAATCAGTTGTAAAATTTCATGATTTTGCTCGGAAATTACTTATATTTTGTTCAAAATTGTTTAGAATCATGTGATTTCGTCTAAATTATTAGAATTAGATTTTAATAACATAAAATTCGTTTAAATTCATATATACTCTTTAACTTTAGAAATATACTCAAAAGCTTCCAAAGTCGTTTAAAAATTGCATGTAAACATCAAAAATCATCAGCAACTGATTATAAAAATATAAAAATCGTTTTATACATCGATTGGAGTTAAAATATCGCCTTCGGAGTAATCGATCGAAACGATAGAGTTGAGCCGAAACAACATCGATAGTAGGGTAATTACTATCGAAAAAGGCTTGAGAAAGGCTTGAAAAAACGTAGCGCATTTGTTTTGCTGCATATTGTATTTGTATTTTTTAAACTACGAGTTATACATTACCAATTTCAATTATAAATTAAAATTTATTTATAAGTCAAACAATTATTTATAAGCAGGATCTATCAAATCAAATTTCATAATCATAGAAATAATAAATGAAAAATAAAATAGATTAATCCCGGACGGGCCCCCACTTGTTAACTCGTAGCGGTGGGTTTACTCCCCTGTAACTACGACTTTCTAGTCTTCATTTAAATTCTTTTGATATATTTGTTTTGCTTTTTAATTTCCAATTGTTTCCTTTACATTAAACAAAAACGAAATATATTTTGAAATTTAAGCATCGTAGACAAACTTTAATATATTGATTTTGATAGTGCCCAAATGACCTAAAGTAATTCTTTAAAATAGTCAGCCTTTTAGCTAACATTATGACTCATATTTTATCTGCTTAATAGAATTAGCCTGGAATGACTGATAGGTTGATCTTCTAACGTAGATTTGTTTTTGTAATTTATTTAGTTTTGAGTGAGATTCCTTTATTCTTTCAAAACAAAAAGTTTTTTAGATACAAATAACATATTTTGTTTTTCTGGTTATTTAAAAAATTCTTTAAGAAAATTTTATTAAAATGGGTTTTAAAACTGATTTGTGGTTTTGGTTATATCTTTTTATGTTTAGAAAGGTTAAAAATTAAATCCGGTAGCTGTTTCATGGTATTTTGTTTTATTTAAGAGTGGTAATTATTATAGAGTGAATTCATTTTATTTTAATTTACACTTAGTGTCATTTCAGGGTAGTTATATTTATTTAAATCAAAAATCAAGATTAATTTTGGGTATTTATTTATTTAAATCGAAAATGATTTATTAAGGGTAATTATAATTTCTGAATTTTTGTAATATTTTAGTTCATTTTCTATACAGTTTTTTCCTCTGTTTCAAACTTTTATAAAATGTAGGGTTCATACTAACTACTTTCGAATTTCAATTGATGTCTACATTTTTAAAATTATTAATTTAAATACATTTCTTACCTTTTCTTAAATAATCTTCAGATTGTTTCCCTAAGTTGGTTGAATTTTTTCTTTCCTGGTTTAGCTGGTTTCTTCTTAAATCTTCTAAACTTTCACTTACACTTCCAATAGATTTCACAAACACTTAGAATTTTGTAAAAGCACAATCCTTTTTATTTGAAAACAAAATTCACTAATTCCCTTGTCCTTGGGAACACTTATTTCAACGCATTTCACAACTTCGTGGCTAGATTCCAAAATTTTATTAAATTGGTAGCATTGAGTTTAGTGAAAGTTGTGAAATTCTAAATGCCATCATTCTTCAAAATAAAAAATCCTATTTAAAAAATTAAATAGGTTTTTGAGCTAAAAGGTCTTGCTCAACTCTTTTTGGTTCTTGGTAACCACTATTTAAGTACATGTTGCAACTACTTGGCTGATTTCCAAGGACTAACATCATGTATGTTTTATTTATTTAAATGTTTATTCGGCAATTTTTATTGGTACCTAACAGTTTCTAGATCTTGTATTTTTTGTGACATCTGATTTAGGAGTGCAGTTTGTTCTTTAACATAGTCCGGAATTGGCTGTTGAGTTGTTACAGCATGTACGGAAGCATTTCTGGTTGATATAGCTGCATCATTTGCTTCTTCTTGTATACCAAATGAAATAGCATCGTCCAAAGTTTGTGGATCTCTGGTCATCACATGTCTAGCTAGCGGAGCTTGCAATCCAGTTATGAATCGACTCTTAACCATTGTATCTTTAATTTTCTCATAGGTCAGATCCGGGCTTCCATGATCATCTAAAGTTTTGGCAGCCTTTTTCATTCGTTGCTAATAATCTCGTACTGACTCTTTAGTTTTCTGAGATATATTCATCCATGAATTCAGCTGGGCATTCAGATGTCTAGTATCCCAATAGTATTTCTTTAAAGCTGCTGAGAAAGCAGCTATAGTTAGCTTGTCATCTGCCTTTACATCTCTTACAAAGTCTAGGGCAGTGTCTTTAAATCTGGACAAAGCCATGATTATTATGATGTGTTCATCTAGTCTACTAATAGTGTGAACTGTTTCCAGTGCTCGTATAATATCCAGATGAGTTACACCGTCTTCTTTCCCAGTATATATGGGTAGCATCTGTAAATACACAGAAGATAATGCAGGGGGTGCTACTGGTTGATTATTCATAGTTTCGCTAGTAGTTGAGTCTTGTCCGAAATTAATTGTAGCAGTAGATTTATCTAGTGAACTTGTTTCTAAATCAATGCCTGAATCTTCCTGTGCCATACAGCGTTCTATATACCTGTAAAAGAAAATTTTCTCTTTTACTTACTTGAACTTAAATACTTACTAGCTTCCCTTAATTTCCATATCAACTATGCTTGACATTAGTTTATAGTAGAGCTGAAAAATGCAATCTTTATGATTCGAGAGTTTTAAGTTGTACGTTAAAATTCTTTTTTATCTTATATTTAGTTCTTATTTATTTTTGTATTTCTTTTCATTTGGTCATTTTTTATTCATTCAAAACTATTTGTAAACTGATTTAGAATTAAAATTATTTAGCTTAGTAGTTTAATACTGTTTATTTAGTTGCATGTGAGCGAGGTAATTAAAAATATTTAGATCTTTAAATTGCATAAAATGTTTATTATAGAAAACATGAAATTGAGTACACAATTCATTTTGCAAATTCTATTCTACTACCTTAAAATCCCTAAGTTATCCGATTATCTCTTATTAATTTATAAATTTCTAAATATAATATATCCTTTGCTATCTCTTGGTAATTTTAAGTCTAAAACATGATAATTGTTATGAAAGTATACTTTTATTCTAAACACTTTCTGTCTTTTGAAATGTTTCCCGCAATATTTTTAAAAATAAAATTTTTTCTCTTTCACTGATTATGTAATTTTCTCCATATTCAACATCATCTTCATGTTGAACTCCCATAACCCCATTCTCAAGTCTATATAGAAAATAGGTAGCTTTTTGGTGAGGAATCTTGAAGATCATTTTGATACCCCCATCATCATCATACTCTATCTCTATATCTCTTGCACTGCCAAATTCACAATCGGCCGACCATGAATGGTCTCCAAAAGTAGTCACAGTCTCCAATTTGGCATAAACCATGTTTTTTATATTAGTTGTCAGATCCTTTCCTAGTGGCAAAAGTTCTGGAGGACATTTGGTAAATCTTCTTCCCCATACATCAAGTACATTGTCATAAAAGATATTCACTGAGTGCCTATCGTGTCCCATATAATATAGGGTTTGGTTGGAGTGCGAGCCATCCATCCAAAAATTTGGCCCATTTCTTTGATAAACTTCATAACTGTAGCTGTATGAAGTCCAGCTTTTTGCATATAGTAGGAAAACTTAAAACTGGTAAATTTCCAGTATCTCAAAAGTCCTGGCATTCTAGTAAAATAAAAAAATGCTTGTCAGTATTTAAAGTTTGTGACAAACATTCTTATATTTTTTATTGTTAATAGTTATTCTAATTTTCTAAGTTATTGTTTAAAATAATTCTTCTTTTCTACTTCCTTTTCATACCTATTTAATCATCTCTTAAGATTTTCTAGCTTATTACAAATTGCGTATTTATACAATTTTGAAACTGTTTTCTAGTGCGAGATAAATAATAATCTATTAATTTTTTTAACGAAATCTTTTCGCGAATGCTGAGTTTCCTTGTGGTTCCAGTTCTTGATTCGTGGACTAAGAAGTAATTTTCAACCAACTTGATCTTAAGTTTAATTGATTCTTTATTAAATTTGAAAATAACTTCAGCTTCAGGCATCTGTTCATAAGTGGCCTTAAATCTTAGGAAATCTTGAAAATCATAGTCTTCTTTAAAACAATGATTACCAAATGTTGTTGCTTTATCAATATCTTTTCCCAAGATGTTCCAGATTTGAAGCATTCTTTCGTCGTGCATATACTCAGATATCTCTTCCAGGTGAAAGAATTCTATGTCGGTTTCTAGATATTTGTATGATGTCAAGTGTCCTGCAACTGGTTTGATGACGTATATACCGTTTAAGACAGAGTATAGTCCAGAATGTCTCTTTATTCTTCCTGAAAAAATGATATGCTGAGTTTCCTTGTTAAATTTGGTTTTAAATGTAATTTCTTTGTATCCGTTGATTTGATTATGGGGATTTAACTCAAATATGTTTTCTTCTTGTATAGGGTGTCGGTCACATACTTTGCTTATATATTCAATCATTTTTATTTTGAAGTCCTTGAATTCATCTTCATCCAAATTATGCTCATTAATGTGCTCTCCATTGCTGTTTATCACTCCACGAAAGTTTCCATCCATTTTTTGACTGATACGTGTGCATTCTTTACTCTTGATCAAATCATATACTGGGAATAAACAATAATCAGTGTAATAAGCACAATTAATGGCTTCGAAAGCATTGAAATTAAATGGAATCAATGTGGGTTGTCTGCTTGAATTAAAATTTTGGTCCAGTTGCTGAATTAGGATACTGTATACTGCTTCCCAGATTTTCTCTGATTTTGCAGCTAGTTGATAATTGGGCATCCATTCTTCAGCAGCTCGTATCATGAAGTTTTCAAAAAAAATTTTAGAATTATGATTATGAAATCCGTCGATCTTTATACGTGGTAGAAATATTGTTTTAAAATATAATGTGTAGCGTTCGCCCTTATTTTCAGGGATGATGTGTAGATTCAATTCGGTGACTTGATTTGCGACAACGACTTCCATGACAAATCTTAAATACAAATGTGATAGTGAATTTCCATGGAATTTTTATATAAGCAATTTTTTTGTAAATTTAGGTATTATTTGTATACACGCACTTAAGCGTTTTGTTAATTTTATAAATTCATTAGAAAGTTTGAAATCTGAGGTTCAATATTTTGGTGACGTCCCTTTTTACCTTCTAGGAAACATTATTTACCTTTTCTTTAAAATAAAAACACACCATTGCTAATTTAATATTTCTGTTTTGTATCGTTTCAAGAAAAACTGCTTGTTTTCTCCATTTTTAGAAATTATAATTAAAAGTAATAATTAATTTTTTCTTGACATTTATAAAGCTATTTAAGTGCTTTATATTTTTTTGTCTATTTTATATCCTTGATGTTCATTTTAGTTAAATTTGTTTTTTATGTTGACAAATTAGTTTAATTGTCTCCATGTAGACCGTTCTTAAAATTATATTAATTAAAACTTGCTTTTATTGGTGAAAATTCTATTTACGTGACATAAATATCCTGGTCACGGCACCACTGTTAGGTTTTGATAACTCGTAAATTTCTTTTTATTTTGTTGAAGAAATCTAATGGTATCTATCCTAATAGAGTACTGAGTTTACTCCTCAAATACTCTGTTATAAGGATTTCTCACTTAATAAATGTTTGCGTTGTGTGATTTGTTTGTGTTGTTTAAAAATAACATGTTTCGTAGAATTTTCTTGGTGTAGCAAACCCTTGAGTGTCTTTTGGTAGATTTTGTTAGAGTTCTCAAATTAATAAATTATTATATCCTTAAATTATTAAATCAGTAAATTAATAAATTACTTAATTTTTTAAATTACTTAAATTACCAATTTATCAAACCATGAAATCATTAAACCACTAAAATCATTTATTTGTTAAATAGACAATTTATTAACTTTTCATCTTATCACCTATCAACTTATCAAAATTATCAAATTATTAAATTAAATTTTCAAATTATTAAATTATTTAAACAATATTTAACTACATTTTCAAATTATCAAAATTAAAAATTATTTAAATTATTAAATTGTTTAAATTATCCAAATTATTAAATTATTGAAATTATTATATTATTTAAACAAAATTTTAATTACATTTTTAAATTATTAAATTTTAAAATTATTTAAATTATTTAATTATTAAATTATTAAAATATTAAATGTCTGAATTATTAACTTTATTAAATTATCTAATTATTAAATCATTTAAACAAAAATTCAATTACACCTTTAAATTATTAAAATTTAAAATTTAATTACATTTTTAAATTATTAAAATTTAAAATTCAATTACATTTTTCAAATTATTAAAACTTAAAAATTATTTAAATTATTAAATTATTCAAATCATTAAATTATTAAAATTTAAAAATTATTTAAATTTTTAAATTATTCAAATCATTAAATTATCCAAACTATTCAATTATAAAAATTATTATATTATTTAAACAAAAATTTAATTATATTTTTTAAATTATTAAATTTTAAAATTATTTAAATTATTAAATTTTTTCAAATTATTCAATTATCAAAATTATTATATTATTTAAACAAATTTTAATTACATCTTTTAATTTATTACATTTTTTAAATTATTAAATTTTAAAATTATTTAATTATTAAATTTTAAAATTATTTAATTATT
>JAQGBL010000015.1:0-12158 GCA_034698385.1 Strongylosoma stigmatosum
GATGTTGTTAAATCGACGTTCTCTTTTTTTGATTTGAATTTTCCCTCTAATACTGTTATTAAAAGTGACACGTCACATCGGTCATTGCGCCACCTCCTACTGTAACTGAACTAATGTTAAGGGATGATGAAGGTTTTAATCTAACTGACAAACAGTGAAAAAGACTGATAAATTTAATTCTCTTGAATGCTGATGTTTTTAAAATGCCATCAGAACCTACACCAACATTAGAACACAGAATTGAATATAACGCACCTCTAGGTAAATTTAGACCTTTAGGTAGATACTCCCCTCACAAAATACACAAGATGAGGGAAATAGTTGAGGATTTAATCGTCGCTGCCATTTCGCCAACTGCAAAGTGAAGCAAAACTGCCTCACCAGCAACAAAGGGGAAGCAACGAGTTTCAACAGCATCATCCATCCCTCTGGGCGAGCTACCATCACCAGCAGTGCCACAGTCTCCGGCACATATACTGGAAACCGACTCGTTGGTGATGAAGCGTCCAAATGCCACAGTACATCCAGTTGTGGCCATGGTGAAGAAAGTCACCATACAACTGAATGAGCGGGTTCTCCAGGCCGGAGAAGCCGAACTGGGACATCGGAATTAATTCCAAAAAAAATTATTTAGATTTTCATATTTCAAACATACTCTAACCACATGGAAAATTGCAGGTCGCAATAATCGATATATCGATTATTTCTCAAAAACAGACTGGTTACCTATAATCGACCAGTTTCCAATAATCGAAAACAGTATTTTTTCACAACAGATAAAATACATATAATTGTAAGTGCAAAAAATATCGAAGACGCAGTTACCGAAATATTGAATCCTGTTATTACAGGATATTTTCAATTTAATTTTCAAATATCCACTTAAAAACTTCCAGAAATTTTAAAAACTTTCAGTCATATATTGTACTCGTAGAATAGCACGTGTTAACCAAACATAAATCAATGGTCTTAATGACCTGAAGAACACATCAGCCAGTATTTATATGTAGAACAAAACTATTTCTAAGAACAACCATTGCTGAAATAAACATTAGAAGAAATGGACTTTTACTGCAAATTAGGTAACAAAGTAGTAGTCAAAACTGGAATTTTTTAAAGCTGTGATTGTTTTCTTTAAATTTGCCTACACAATTGCAACCCACACATTGGTAAAGACAATGGGAACATGGGAAATGGCCCTCCAAGTAACACGGGAAAGACATTATTGGTAATAACATAAGAAATATTAATCCGAATTTGACCATTTTTTTTGGTTGACCTAGGTTTTGTGTTTTAACTATGTGTTCCAAATTTGGTGAAATTCGGATTTAAACGGTGGCCGTGTATAGGCAGAAACACAAACACACAAACTTTCTACTTCATAGATATAGATTCGCAAGCTTATAGAAAAACAAAATAGATTTCTACTTGAAACACACAAATTAGGCCTGTTAATGTTAATTATAAGCAAGTTTATGTGAATTTTAGACATGTTTTTCACATAAACGTGTTTGAGTTTCAACTACTAGACGTGTTTGTGTTTCAACTACTAGACGTGATTTTACCACTTTAGGACAACATTTAAGCATGATTGTCACTTTTAGATCAGTTTAGGGCAATTTTTAAAACGGTTTGCTAATTTTATAAACAAAGATTTCACTTGTTTATTTTAGTTTTAAGAACAATTATACCGCTTGAACGTGATTCTGTCATATCTAAAAGTGATTTTATCACTCAATGTTGACAAGTTTGACAAGTAAATTAACTCAAGGCGACCTATTTTCGAAACTAAAAGCAGCAGAAAGTTAATTCCCTCTTCACAACATCCGCGTTTCTTTGTTGTGCAAGGTCAAAAGTTCAATGAAATTGAATTCCGAATAAAAACTAGAAAATGGCAGGTGGTCAAGGGGAATGCCCAAATTGTAGATATCCAGAGTCCAGACCTCATTATAATAAGCAGCTACAACATTATTTTCTGTGTTTAAAAGTTACTGACATGTTTCATACCATTGTTACTATGTTTTTAACATGATTGTTTTAAAACTTCTTTTTAATTTTTAGTTACTGGTAGTTTTAAAACTAAAATTAATTAGTAATTATGATCGATTTTATTATTTTTGTTTTTATATTTCAGCTTCAAATTGTCCAATGCGTGGTACACACTTTTAGAAAATCGCAAAATGTTTTTTAAAATTTTGATTTTAGGTAGAAAAACATGTTAATACATTTGTACATGAATGTTACATCCATTTTCTGATTCATTTATGAATTTATCCCATTCAAATTACAAGTTAATGTCAAAAGTAAAAATTTACATGTAATATAAAAACTTTGGTATGTCAAAAAAATGTGGTTTTTTATGCATGTATCTAATTTAATTGAAATAGTGTTTACAAAAAAATTTACGCCAAATTAACGTATTTCATTTAAAGGCATTTTCAATTAAAATAAAAATCTCATGTTTAATTAAAAAAACGTGTTCATTTAAGAGTAAATTCATGTGTTTAAATTCAAAACGTTTCCAATTACAATTAAAATTTCAGAAGTAGGATTGTTATATTTCCAGATATATCATTTGACAATTAATAAAATACAGTAATTACTTGTATTTTGTATTTTGTATTTTAATATTAACGCTAATTTAGCAAATAGTAACAATACAATAAATTTCCAAAACATGACATTGGAAACCGATCATCAACATATCATAAACAAATGAACCGATACATTTCATTCCCAATAGGAAAAAAGCATGCAAATAAATTAATTAGTCAAAATTTCAATTCTCAAAAATGTTCAAATTAAAACTCTTCAAATCCCTTCGAAAATGAATGCATCTCGGCTTATCTAGACAGCATGAAACTGTCTTCCTCTTGAACTCCAGTGGCAAGGTGTTCCAAATTCTGATCATTAATTCACGTGATGTCCAATGAAGGTGCGATTTAAACGTTGAAAACTTGACCATCCAAGCATCCTGAGATCTTAAACTTCTTTCTTCTCCCGTTTCAGTCGGCAGTAAGGATTTATTTGATCTAATAAAACAGTGAGTTTGTCGAATTACTTCCTTTGATATTACCATCTGAGGTTTTTGAATCTGCAACTGTATATAAAAAGGTGACATACTCTCCCGATTTTTAAGTCTTAGTGCAGTTCTTATTACTGTATTTACAGCTTTGTATAACAATGTTCGTGAGGTTTTTTTTACAGGAATCCAAGCTGGTACTCCATAAGAGATAAGCGGCAACAATTTCATCTTCAATAATATAGCGATTTCATCTCCGGTTAAAAAATCTCTTAATCTATAAAATAGATACTTCAACCGTCTTATTTTTGTACATACATAGGAAGTATGACTGTCAAAAGTTAATTTATTATCAAAAACCACGCCCAGAATTTTCAGTTGCTCATCAATCCCAATGGTCTTACCAGAAATTATCATTTTTAACTCTCTAGCAGCTCTTATAAACTGTCTTGATCCACATCCCCAAATTTTAGTTTTTTCAATACTCAGCTCCAGGCTGGATTTTCCATATTCAAATCTCAGTTTCGCCGTATCATTTTGCATCCTTTGCATCATTTCTTCAGGATTTTCCGCGTCTGAGACGAACATCAAAAATAAGTCATCTGCATACATGTATTTACGATCCGCTTGCAGGACTAGGTCACCTATACCCGCTGTTGCCAGTACAAATAGCAAAGGCGAAAGTATGGACCCCTGTGGGACTCCGCCATTTACATCAAACATGTCAGATTTTCCCTCTTGCGTCACCACTCTTAATCTTCTATTTGTTAGAAACTCTCTCAGCAAATGAAACGCATTAGTATGCAGATTTAAATCTGTTAAACTTTTCAATATAGAGGTCGTGGAAATCGCATCAAAAGCTTTTTTAACATCAAAAGCCATAATTATAATATTTTTCCCGTCCTGCCGGAAATGTCCAATGTCATCTCTAATAGATTTCAAACAACTGATTGTAGAAAAACCTTTTCTAAATCCATGTTGCATCACTGGTAGTATCTTCAAATTTTCCACTATCTTTCGCAGTTGTCCTTCAATGAATCTTTCAAAAATTTTTCCCTCTATGTTCAACAACGAAATCGGTCTGTAACTGCTGGGTTCTTGTTTACATCCGCTACCCTTGTACAGCACCTTGACCCAAGCTTCTCGCCAACAATCCGGGAAACTGCCGCCAGTCAAACAATGATTATAATGATCAACTATCTTCTCCTTCATCACAGTATTCATGGATTTCAAGGCTTTGATGGTTAAGCCTGAAGGTCCTGAAGCAGAATGACCGTTAGCCTGTTTCAGTAAACCCTCGTAATCTTGCATTGTCATTAATGTGAATTTATCTCCAACATCATTTTGGTAATCAGTCCTCGCGTTCAAATTTACAGCAATTGTTGCAAAATATACGGCAAAATTATTTAGTAAATCCTGCTTAACACATTCACTCGAATTTTTACCAAACACTTTTTTAAGTTTGGGCCATACCGAATTACTTGAAGATGCTTTTATAATCATTTTTGCACACTCTCGCTTTGCCAAAATAATTTCATTTTTATATTGTTTTTTTAGCTGAAGTCTATCGGTCATTGTTCCACTATTCATCATTTTCTTCTTCATTTCAGAGAGCTCTCGAGACCACCATGTCTTGTGGAATGATCGTCTTCTTTCTATCATAGGGAAGCTGCGATTATAATAATCGTAAAAAACTGGCCAAAAATTTGAATTCTTCATTCCCACTTCCGTTTCTCTGATGAAAGTCTCACAAAAAGTGTGGAAATCATCATCTTTCACATGTCTATAAAAACTGTTCACTCTAACATTAACTTGCTTACCATTTTCCGGCAGTTTTACTAATCGTCCTATCCATCCGTTTTAAACAGCAGCAAATATTATGCAGTGTCTCCATCAATATTTATTGAGTAAATATCGTTGAATTCACTTATTACTGAAGAATTCCCATTGTTTTAATGAAAACTTATTTTCCTTTCAGTCCCTTGTGGTTTAATTGGACATTTGAACTACTCCAAATGCAACTTCTACTTGAATTAAGAACTAAAACAGATCTAAAACTAAAGCAGCCGAATGTTAATTCCCTCTTAATAACGTCCTCGTTTCTTTGTTGTGCAAAGTCAAACATTCAATTAAATTGAATTCCAAATAAAAACTAGACAATGGCAGATGGTCAAGGGGAATGCCCAAATAGTTAGCTGAAAGTGAACTATTTCGAAATACCAACAAAACATGTTACAAACCAAACAAAATCTTTTTGCAAATTCAATTTTTAACATTAAAAAATACTGTAGTTGTACAAAATTAACCGCTTTATTTATTATATAAAAGTCTGAAACATAAAAAAATGTTTACAGTAAATACAGTGAGAATCCTATTATTATTATTTAACAATGTAAGAATACTATCTAAAAACTGTTAATTTGGGAATAAACGCATTCAATCGATCTTTATTTCAAGAACTGCCACACATTTGATCCATTAAAAAAAAATGGCAAACATCTAGACCTCTTAATAATAAGCAGAAACATTATTATTTTCTGTGTTTAAATGTTACTTACATGTGTTATCAAAATTTACATCTTTTCTAATGTTTTTAATGCTTGTAACAAGTGTTTTTATGTTTTTGACATGTTTCATAACCTTTTAAAAACTTCCTCTTAATTTACAGGTAGTTTTTAATCTGAAATTAATTCGTAATTATGATAGATTTTATTATATTAAGCAGTTACAACACGGTTTTCTGTATTTGAACTGCAAATTTTCCAATGCGTGGTACACACTTTAAAAAATCTAAAAATGTGCTTTACAAATTGAATTTTAGATTGAAAATCATGTTAATGCATTTGTACATAAATGCTACATTAAAATTTCTAATTCAGTTACAAATTTAACTTATTCAAATTACAAATTAGTGTCAAAAGTAAAAATTTACATGTCTATTAAAAACTTTGTTATGTCTAATTTAATTAAAATAGTGTTTACAAGAAAATTAACGTATTTCATTTAAAAGAAAACTCTCGTGTTTAATTTTAAAAAAACATGTTCATTTAAGATTAAATTCATGTGTTTCAATTCAAAACGTTTACAATTAAAATTTTATATATAGGATTTTTATATTTCCAGATATATCATTGGAAAATTAATAAAATACAGTAATTACTTGCTTACCATTTTTTGGCAGTTTTACTAATCGTCCTATCCATCCATTTTAAACAGCATCAAATAATATGCAGTGTTTCCATTAATATTTATTGAGTAAATATCGTTGAATTCTCTTATTACTGAACAGAAGTATTAGTAATCAATTTGAAGTTGTTTTCAAGCACAAACTATCTTATTTTTTTATAGATTAAAAACAGCGAATTTAAATGCTTCCACTCTGACCAACGTCCAAACTACAAGTGTGCGTCTGCTTACATGGTGAAACGTATACATCTATGTAGCATGTGGGAGTGACTAAGACCGCTTGACCAATAGCAGGTTCAAAAATTAGGTCGGAAAAACAATGGAGTTGGGAAGTCACAACCATAACGCGATGACGTCGGTTAACTGCCCTAATTAATTCCCAAATTTAAAATTGGAAAACAACGCGAATTTTTTATTAAATGATTATGTTTCTAATTTACACATTTGAGCATATGAATTAGATTATTGAATAATTGTTTAAAAACACATTTTTTTCTGATGTACTTAAAATTTTAATTTTAACACGGTGAAATGGATTTCGATTTAAATGAAGTGTGTTAGTTTACTTGAAACACTAATTTGTAAATTGAATTTAAATTTTTAAATGAATCAGAAATCGGTTGTGTGGAATTGATGTTGTTATGAATCAAAATAATTTTATTACTAAAAATTGGAATATTTATCAAAATTTTTAGATTTCTTTAAAGTATGTAAAATTATGTTTAAGAACAGTATGCATTATCTAGATGGAATTTATGATACAAATAAAGAAAATAGTGTTGTGACTGCTTACTATAACACTGTCTTTCATTCTTTCTAATTAATTTTAGTTTCAATGCTTTCAGTAACTTAAACATGCTAGAAAAAATTATATATGTTAAAAAACAGTCGTTAAAATTAGTAAGTGAAACTAGAAAAGGTTTTAAAATCCTAGTAACATTAAGAAAGTTTTGAAGTTAACCTTCAGTTGAAGTCTTCGTCTTGACTTCTTGACTTATTTTTTGTTTTTATTCTGAATTCAGTTTAATTGAATAGAATTTATCATACACAACAAAGAAAACTGCATTTTGTGAAGAAGTCATTTACATCTGCCTTCTAATTCGTATTTAAATATGATAACAAAGATTTTGGATGGATTTTAATTTTTAGTTGAAACCGATAAAAAGGTATTTTTTCCAATATGGTATTAACCGGCCAAATACATTTCTCATAGAAATATAAATAACCACTTACATTATAAATCTTTACAATATAAAAATAAACATTAACAAATACAGTTTTACTTTAAATTTCATCAAAAGGGAAAATATGAATACATTAATTAAAACACTAATTTAAAATTTGATAAACATTTCACTGAAACATAAGTAAAACTATTTTGTGTAACTAATTTTAAATAAACCCGTTTACAATCATTGAAACATTCAGGTTTTAATTTTATTAAATAGTCGTAAATGTATGAAAAGATAAAAATAATGCATTTTTACTTGAAACACAAATAATGTTTTTCATAAGTTGTAAAATTTGATTTTTCATGATTTGCAGTTAATTTTCTTAAAAGCGCGTTGTTGCAAACACGTGAATAAAACTCACTTTTTATAAATATTTAAGATACATAAACGAATATTAAATTATTTTAATTATGATTTCACACATGTTAACATAGTTTAGTCGCTTCTAAACGCGATTAAACTATGTTAAATATGATTTTGGTACTTTTAAGGTTGTTTAGGTCATTTGTTTGACACGTTTAAGTCATTTTAAAGCATGATTGTAACTTGGAAATGATGTCAACATGGTTTTTTTTAACAAGAACTTCCCTCAATCCCTTGTGGTTTAATTGGACATTTGTACTTCAACTTCTGCTTTAATACAATAGAAAGTTTGAAGCACTAATTCGGTTCAATCCAGGATTAAAACAAATGGTAAATGGGGTTAGACTATTGAATTAGCGGATGACGTCTTAATTGCTGTTATTTCGAAAAGCGGATTAGAAGGCGGAAATTCACAAAATGCGGGTTCCTTTGTTGTGTGCCATCAATTTTAAATTCAATTCAACTGAATTCAGAATAAAAACTACTAAAAACAAATATGTCAAGAGGTTAATACAAAAAAGTCAACTGAAGGTGAACAATTTTGGCATACCAACAAAACATGTGCCAAACATACCAAAACCATTTTTTGCAAATTTAATTTCTGACATCTTAATACAAAATACAGCAGTTTTACAAAAAACATGGTTTTAATATTATTATTACCGGTATATAAAAATTTGAAGCTTAGAAGAGGTTTCCACAGTACATAAAACAACATTCAGTTTACATAGTAATGCCTATTATAAACACATGCAAACAGTTTAAATTAACATATGAAATTACGCAAGCAAAAGTACAATATAAAACCGGTTAATTTCGGAATAAAACGAATTCTATCAATCCATGTGTTGTTAAATTTCACAAACTTTATCAACAATAGAAAATGGCAGATCACTCGACTTAAGAATAATCAGCAGCTACGACACTATTTTCAGTTTCTAACATGTTTAATAATTTTTTTAAACTTTTACTAATGTTCGTTTATATTTTTAAAACTTTCCAAATGTTACTTAGATTCTAAGACTGTTTCTATTTTTGCTTACTAATTTTAACGACTGTTTTTTAATATTTATAAATTTTTCTAGCATGTGTATGCTGCTGTACGGTAAGCATTGAAACTAAAATTAATTAAAAAGAATGGAAGACCGTATTAGAGTAAGCAGCTACAACACTATTTCCTGTAATTGTGCCACAAATAGCGTCGAAATGATGCAAACAGTACATGGACACCTTAAAGCGCAGACGTGCTATATCCATAATTTTCGGTTTTTGAGTTAATGGTATCATTTTAACCGTCTTAAAAAGCTCTATCGAGTGCAGTTTAATGCTGAATCCTAACATGAACCATTTTGCAGTAAATTGCAATATTGTAAAAATGCTATCTCCTTTGTTTCATCAAAAACTAGTGCGCAAATGTGCTATATCCAGCTTAATTAGCTTAAAAATAGGTCAAAATCGCAAAAAATGCTATTTTCTGAAATAGAATATGTGCGCTACAACTGTTATTTTCCAATGATCAATATAACACAATGTTATTTTAATAATATTATTAACTAAAACTGTGCCTTTTTGACAGGATCCTTTAGTGCTATATCCAGAAAATAGCATTGGTTTCTAGTAGTGTCTCATTAAAACATTTCCTTTTCTTTTGTAAGTGTTTCATTACTGTATTTGAATGTAACATTTAAAACATTTAAACATTTTGGCATCTTTCTAAGCATTTTATTATCGTAATATTTAAACATTTTTGTGTTTTTATAAAGATTTGATTTACACTATAAATGACCTATGGAAACTTAATGCTATTTACAAGATGCAATCTCCAAAACCGATGTTATATAGAGCGCAGACATTCAACATCTCTACACATCATATTAAAAACATTTGATTGTATTATATTATTTACGTTTTTAAATAGTTGCTTTACTTAAAAAATTAATTTGAGCAAGGGTAGAGTAAGTAGTATTTGAGAAATAAATATTTCAAAGCTTGTTTTTGAGATTGCCAAGAACTAAGAAAAGTGGAGATAGCATGTCTGCACTTTAAGGTGTCGACATGCACTTACACTCAATTTTAAATACTTTTAGTAAATCTAAGTAATTGTGCGAAAATAATTTTGTTTCACAAGTACATTAACAGCAGAAAATGTTTTATGTTAAATATAGAAATTTATGTTTACAATTTACAAATTAGTGTTTCAAGTAAACATTTACACACTTCATCGGTTACACTGTGTTTAAATTGAAATTTTATGTGCTTTAGCAAAAAACGTTTTTTTAAAACAATAATCATTTTTAAAAACGTGTTTATTTATTAGAAAACTCAAGCGTTTCAACTAAAAACTTGCTTATTTATTAGAAAACTCATGTGTTTCAACTAAAAACGTGTTAATTTACAGCTATAATTTTAAACAGTATATTGGTTTGTGATATAAGTTAATGCTCTGGATCTTTAAAAATAATTTAGATATAAAAGTTAATTAAAATTCAATATTTAATAACAAAATGTGAAATTCATTAATTTTCTTTACTGTTTTGCATTGTTTTCCCAAAATAAAAAAGGGCATTAATTAGGGCATTTGGTTGTGACGTCCCAACGCTTTTGTCTTTCCGACCTAATTCCAAAGCCGTCAATTGGTCAAGCGGTCTTTGCCACGCCCCTATTCAATCCTAATAAACGTATTAACTTGTTAGCAGACGCTCACTTGCAGTTTAGACGTCGATCAGAGTGGAAGCATTTTGAATAGTTCTTTTTGATTTAATAATAATAATAAAATGGCGATTGCTTTGGCACAACTTCAAACTGATTATAATTTTGTTAATTCAGTCGTATTTGGATTAAACGATATTTATTCAATAAATCAAAATGGTGACACCGCTTTATTAGTTGCTGTTCAAAACGGATGGATTGGAGAAATAGTCCAAATGTTAGAAAAAGGTAAGCAACAAATTAATTAAATAAACTTTCAGTAAATAAAGATTATAAATAATCATTTTCAAAGATTAAAAAACTTAAATTGTAATATTCAAATAATTAAAAGTTTTAAATAATAATGATATTCTAAATATAAATAAATAATTAAGGTTGGTCAAATTCAAACCAGAATATGTTCACAGAGACAGATAGTTATAAAACCGTCTTTAAGTAATAAAAATACAAAAACTAAGCATTTTTAATTATCATATAAAAAAGACAAAAAAACAAAAAATTAAAGACTAAAAAGGGTCAAATAATGTTATATAAAATTTTTTTTTTAAAAAAAACGTTTTTCAAAGGTTACACCACCTTTTTCGTCTTACAACATTTCGACTTTTTGAAATCTGTCCAAATAATGACAATTTTTGTATCATCAGACATGCAAAATTTTGTTTAAGACCAAACAAATTGTAATGTAATCAAGCTATTCTGTAACAAATTATTTCACCCCAAAAAGTAAATTATTTTCTACTTTTTAGTCCACTTCAATTTTATAAATTGTTGCTGTAACCTTTGAAAAACGTTTTTTTTTTTTTTAAAAGAATTTTTTTTTTATAAAATTAAAGCATTTACGCTACCGTACTATAAACATAATAAACTGCAATTGAAACATTTTTACATAACAAGTTACAATTTAAAATTTTAGAAGACTGTATGATTCGCTTTTGAGCACTGACCAGGTCCCAATCCGCTCTATTTGCGGAGTATGTCTGTGCTGTATATAAAAAGATTTCAATGTAATTCAAACAAAACTAGCTAAATGTATTAGCACTCATGTGTTTATACTTGTTTTTAATTATAGTAAAACGCTAATCACTCATTTGGCATACATGTACCGTAGTTGTTAAAATTTCAGAAATGTCTTTAAAGGGAAGAGCATGCAAGACTTGGGAAAATCACAATCAGTTTAATATCAGTTACGATATACTGTACGTGTGAACTATCAAGCTTATTTTGTGTCTATGTATATAATACGATCAAAGCGTAATAGCAGTCACCCGATGAAAATAAACGCTTGACAGCCATTAGAATCCAGTAGAAAAGGAAGCTGGTAATAACGTTATCACGGTCAAAAATTCTTCCTCTCCCTACCCCTATCTCACCCAACCCGTAATCGACCTAACGGTAACCTTTGTGACGACAACACTAAAGCTTCATGCATAAATCGATCTTCATTTTTCCAGCCAATCACAATGCTTTTAGATAATAAGCGCCTTCTCAACATGGATCTATGTAATGTTTATGGACATCAAAATATTTCAACCTGACGTCACTGATGTAATGTAATACGTCATTTTAGCCGTCAAATTTAACGAAAGATTAAGAAGCATGAATTCTGAGCAACTGAATAAAGTGACGACGATATGTGACGTCACATA
>JAQGBL010000016.1:0-12101 GCA_034698385.1 Strongylosoma stigmatosum
TGCCGGACCGTACCCATATCCGCAGCAGGTCTCCAAGGTGAACAGCCTCTGGTTAATAGAAGAATGTAGGTAAGGGAGGCAGCTGGTGTCCTCAACGGTTGCTGCTGCCACTTCTACAGCTAGCCCTTTGGCGGCTGCTGTTTTCAGCCATGGCACTCCAGTGGTAGTGCTAGAACGGCTTCCACCACCTCCTACTGTGGACTACCAGCAGCCAACCATTTCGACTGCTCCTCCTCCTGCACCAACATTGTTTTATTTTCTTTATGTATTTATTTTTTCCAGCTGACAAGATCATTTACAGATGTGGCTCTGTTGTCATTAATGACAACAGAGTCATTAATGGGCATACGCCAGAAGAGGGGGTGCTTCTGGCTGTACTGGTGCTGGTACGACACTTTTCGTCCTTCAACCCTGCAGCCATAGAGAACCGTTTGCTCTACCTAAGAATGTTGGGGGTGTGTTCTCTTCTTTTTTTATTTATTTATTTTTTTTTTCTAATTTTTTATTTGTATTTGACAGGCTACAGGAAAACATTCTTCGTTGACACGCAATAAAAGTATATGGATAAACTGCATGCTAATAGGGATAGCAATTGGTTCTCGTGTCATTCACAGTATTTACTGGTGGATGACATGACTGTGCCGGAGGAGAAAGCCATCGGTGGTGGCTTCAAAGAAGTCGAAGATAATATCATTGCCACTGGTTTTGGTGGTGCCGAGGAAGACACCGCCGCTGAATTAGAAGACCAAGCTTCTATGGAAGAAGAAGAGAAGGAACAGGCAAATGAAGGGGCAGCTGGTGTTGCATAATGTAATGGTGTTGGCTCTCTTATGGATAGTTTTTTTATATGTATTTATTTATTTATTTTTTTTGAATTGCAGTGGATTTTATTTATTCTTCTTTGCTTGCTGGCTGCGCTGCTTTTCCTTTGTGTTAAAAGGGAGAATCATTTGTATAGTTTTTTTAAAAATCCAATCATTTATATAAATTAATAAATATATTTTAATTGCGCCTTGTAAAATCATTTGTATAAACTGCATCATTTTTATAAATTAATAACTAATAAAATCACTTTAACATTTTTAGCGTTAAATAAATAATATATTTAAACCATCTGTTTACTTTTTCATTTTTTCTTTTTCAGCTCTTCCATGGTATGTAGGTAACCTATATTTCAAATATAAATATATTTCTTGTTAATTGATTGTTTAACTTTTGTTTTACTTATTGTTGATTTTTACTTATTACGGGTTTCCCTGGCTTTTTTACCACGGTTGTGGTGTATGGTAAGCGGCTGCCTTTTTTTTTGGTTTTTTCTATCCGTCTCTCTCTGGCTTTCAGTGCTCCTTAATTCTAAAAAAGTATTATTATTAATTTGTTTTTCTTGTTATTTTCTTTTCTGATACATCTACATTCTTTTCTTCATTTTTTCCACCTCTTCTTATCTATACCACCCCCTTTTATCTTCCTTCCTGGGGGTGCCTTATCCCCAAGTCACTCGCTAGGCGTGACTAATCCCTAAGTCACCCCCTGGGCGGGGCTTCTCACAAGTCACTTGTTGTGACGAAATAGAGCTACCGTAAACTGGGTATATTTTGCTCCTGCCCGAATAACTTTGCTCCAAAACATAAAAGTCTTTGGTGGTGACGTGAAGAAATTTGCGTAAGGGTAGAGGTTTACAAAATTTTTTTTGATGAAACCTGTTCCATAGCTGACCTTGCATGAGTGTTTGTAGTGACCTTTGACTACCCTATTTGGAGTTATAGCGTTCGTAAGCAACACGTGGTTTTTGGTCAAACTTTTTGTCTTCAAACTTTCATCTGCCCCAGCAAACAAGTAAATGTCACAATGTAAGTATGATTTATATCATTTGTAGAATTTATTGCTGATCAATTTTGTATCTCCGTTTTCCAGTTATCTCAAGAAACAACAAAGTTATTAACAAAAAAGTAAACAACGGCAACATGTGTTTAAAAATGGGGTCACTTTGCTCCAAAATTTTTTTTGGAGCAAAGTAACCCCAGTTTTAAACACACGTTGTTTTTCAACAGTTTTTCAATATATTAAACACTATGGTACTGGTATTAAATATTTTTATGTTGCAGATCAAGTTAAGGTATAATGCCACGTCAACACCAAAGAAAACTTGGAGCCAGGCGTTACAGGGATTATAACAAAACTAAACTTCAGGAATGTCTTGCAGCAATAAGAGATGGGATGACCCAACGATTAGCATCAGAAGTTTACTGTATCCCTAGGCGTACCATTATTAATAAGCTTGCTAAGAAACACCTGAACAAAATAGGAACCCCTCCAGTTTTTGACAATGAAGAAGAACAAAAGTTTGTAGACTGTGTTGAACAACTGTCACTGTATGGGTTTCCATTGGCGGAATTTGACCTCAGAATGGTTATCAAAAATTATTTAGCACAAACTGGTCGAACTGTTACGAAGTTTAAAAATAACACACCTGGAACCGAGTGGGTAAAGTCATTTAAAAAGCGGCATCCTTCATTAACTTCTCGTTTTGCCCAGAACATTAAACGTGCTCGAGCAGGGGTGTCAGAAGATGTTCTCAAGGACTACATTAACAATTTAGCAGTTGAATTAGATGGGGTTCCACCAGCAAATATATGGAACATGGATGAAACGAATTTGGTGGATGACCCCGGACGAAAAAAAGTGTTGACCAGACGTTCTGTTAAATATGTGGAATGCATTCGCAACACATCAAAGACTGGTGTGTCAGTAATGTTTGCTGGCAACGCAGCAGGCGATTTTCTTCCTCCATACGTCGTTTACAAAGCCACTAATAAATGGTCAACATGGGCAGAGAATGGTCCAAAGGGTGCACGATACAACTGCAGCTCTAGTGGATGGTTTGATGCGTCGATATTTCTTGACTGGTTTGAGTCACTGATGCTCCCAAAACTCAGGAAACTTAAAGGGAAAAAAGTGGTCATTTGTGACAATTTGGCACTTCATATTTCTTTACGAGTGTTGCAGCTCTGTGATGATAATAATATTGGCTTTATCTGTTTACCACCTAACTCGACTCATCTCACACAACCCTTGGATGTAGCAGTCTTCAGGGCAATGAAGGGTCAATGGCGAACCATTTTAACTGAATGGAAAGAAGACAGCAGTCACAAAACATTTAAGAAAGAAGATGTCCCCATTCTACTTTCACAGCTGATAAATAGGATTTCTCCTACCATTGCAACTAACTTAAAATCAGGTTTTCGTACATGCGGCATATTTCCTTGTGATGTTAATGAACTCCTTAAGAAAATTCCAAGGAAAACATCTGATTCATCAGATTCATCATTTGCAATTGAATCGTCATTTTTGAGTTCATTAGAGGACAAACGAGCTGAATGGACACACACAGGACATAGGGGAAGGAAAAAAAAAATAAAAGTGCCAGCTGGTAAAAGTGTTAGTGCAATTGACCTCATCACTGCTGAAGAGCAACTTATGGCTAAAACTAATGAAGACCTGGAGCAGGATGAAGACATGGAGCAGGAGCAACTTGTGCAACAAACAGCAAAATTCAAACCAGTCCAAAAGATTCCTGGTTCATATTGTATTGTAAAATATGATGAAAATCTATACCCAGGACGAATAATTTCAGTAGACGATGACGGTGCTAAAATTACAACAATGGAACGTACAATTAAAGCTTGGAAATGGCCTGTTCCTGAAGATGTCATCGATTACGCCTGGAGTGATATTGTAGGTGCTATCCATCCTCCTAAAATAGTTAATAAACGTGGGTTTTTTCAAGTTAATGAACTAATGAATGTTCATTTCTCCAATTAAAGTTACCATAAAAGCTTAAATTTCCATTTTTATGCATTAATATTCAATGTGCATCTTCAAAAACATTGTATTTTGTTTAAAAACAATTCCAGAATTTTTTCTGGATTTTTTTCATCTTATTTAGTCATTAATGTGCAATTTGTAGCTTTACGTTTCAATATGTTCCTTAAAAAAATGTTTAATTTTGTTTAAAAAAATATGCAGTTTTTTTTTTTTGGTTTGTTTATATACAGTGAAAGCAAAGCTATTCAATGGGCATGATAACTTTGCTTTAGAAATTGTTTTTAAGGTGTTTTTTCTGAATTGAAAGTAGTGGTGCAAAGTTGAAAAATCCTTGGGTAACTTTGCTCCAACTTTAAAGTTTTTAAAAAAAAATATTTGTTGAAGGTAGATTTTTTCTAAATTGTTTTTTGGTTTATTTGATACCTCTGCTTCCACAATAAATTTTGATTGTCAGAAGATTGATGCATAAACCTAGTTTTAATCGCAATTGTTTGAAAAGTCAGCAAAAAGTGGAGCAATATATACCCAGTTTACGGTATCTGAAGTGGAGAGAGCGCTCCAAGCAACGGAAAACGAGGGAAAATAGAATTGGCGGTAAAAAACTGGAAAAAGGAGCGAAGATAGCTAAAAAACTTCAGTTTGTTAAGAAGACGCTATTGAGTTAG
The DNA here is from genome assembly GCA_034698385.1 of Strongylosoma stigmatosum. Classification (NCBI taxonomy): domain Eukaryota; kingdom Metazoa; phylum Arthropoda; class Diplopoda; order Polydesmida; family Paradoxosomatidae; genus Strongylosoma; species Strongylosoma stigmatosum. The sequence goes on from JAQGBL010000016.1 coordinate 4,491, forward strand.
GTCGTTATATAATAGTAAAAATTGTGTTCCTTTGTTTGAGTTAAAAAAGTTAAATAAGCCGTAATTTTTTTTATTATACATTAGTGAATGATTTGTTCTATGGTTCTAAGTTACCTTTTTATGGATAAACATTTGCATGTGATTATATTTGGATTTAAAACTTTATTTATTAAAATAAAGTATGTTTAACAATTTAACATTAGCCTACGGGCAATTTCGACTGTTTGGTTCAGTGCCTTGGATTAAAATTAAAAGCTTTAAAGTGTACATATGTGTGAGTGTGTTTCGTTACCTTAAAGTTACTATGCATGGAATAACATTAAGAATAAAACTATATTTATGTGACTTTTAACTCGTACCGATAAACGCAAAATTGGTGCCGCCACTCGGGACCGAATTACCGTCAAAATGACAACGACCGGTAAAGAGATTCATCAGCTTAAAACTAAAAGACAAACATTTAGAACTCAAATTACAAAATACTGTAACATAATTGATGACATAATTACTTCAGAAAACAGTGACAAAAATGTTATTAACGAACTTAAATTAAAAGTAAAACAAATTAAATCTATTTATCTTCGACTTAACGATGCGGAATCTAAACTCGAACAATTTTGTACATCTGATGATGAATTAATTAACGAGCTAGAAAAAGCTCAAGAATATGAGATGAAAATTTTAGAAATAGAAAACAAAGTAGATAGTTTTGAACTACAAACTTTTCCAAGCCCTTCGCCGTCTTCTACTTCAGTGCAACAATTTCTAAATCCTTTTGCCTTTGCCACAAAACTTACGCCATTAGAGCCGGTTTCCTTTTCGGGAAATCCAATCGATTGGTTAACTTTTTGGGCTCAATTCAAACAATCTGTTGACAATACACCGTTATCAAAAGTAGACAAGTTTAGATACTTACTTAAATATGTAACTAATAACGCTCATCTCTTAATCCGTGACTTGGAATTAAGTGAAGACGGGTATGATGCGGCCATACGTCTTTTACACCTTACATACGGCAATTTTGAAGTGCAACGAGACGCACATATGACTTCAATTCGTAGATTGGAACCTAGTTGGAGAGAAAACGACTATAAACATTTATAAAGGAAAGTTGTCAGGGCATATATCATCACTTATGAAGTTAAAAGCAGACATTGATCAATTTTTTACATTAGCAATTAACTTATTTCCAAAAGAGTGGGCAGTACTATTTAGACATAAAACGTCTAATTCAAAATCTATTATTGAATATCTTAGTTTTGTTAAAGAAGAAATTTTCGAACAAGAAAAACTTAATTTCTACACTCAACCAAATTTAAATACTTCAAAGAATATGCACTCACAACCACCTTCGCAATTTAACTGGCATGAAAAACGCATATTACCAACAACTGCAGCACTTCTTTTGAACGAACCATCAACGTCAAACTCACCACCTAGTATCTTCTGTATATTCTGTAACCGCCATGACGATCATTGGAGTCGCGAATGTATTGCCAAGATAAGTCAAGCAGATAAAAGACAAATTCTACTAGCTAAAAGTCGGTGTTTGAGATGTTATAAACGAGGTCACCTCGCTCGAGAATGTTCGTTTCGGTTTGTAAAGTGTCACCGGTGTGAAGACTTTCATTTTGCAGCATCTTGTCCTCTGCACCCATATGCAAATGTACCATCAACATTTGTACGAACTCCTCCAAAAGTTGACTTTACTCCAACATATTTATCAAGTCATATGTGTACTGAAGAAAAGTTAGAAAATGATAACCCTACGCTTGAAGATAATTCTGTTAAGATAGACGTGAGTAAAATTGATTTAAATATTTCTCATGAAGTTAATCAACATGTCCTACTTACTAATGCAGACATAAATCCTCGGACATCTACACTATTACAGGTTATTCAAATTAAAGCAGAAACACCACAGGGAATAAAAAAAATACTGTGTTTAATTGATCCTGGTAGCCAAAATTCGTTTATCAAAACATCGATCGCTGAAAAATATAGACTAAAACATATAAACTCAAGAAAACTCACAATCACCGGATTTGGAGGATTATCTACTTCCGGAACATTTAATACTGTAAAAGCAAACTTTATTACTACAGAAAATATTATTCGTCCAATCGAGTTTTTAAGTGTATCAAAACTTACTTCGTATAGACCACCTACACAATTTGTTGAACTTCAAAGTATTAAACGTGCATTTCTAAACCAATGTAAAGTGTTATCAATTGATTTCGAAAGTTTAAAAAGTGATGATACTATTGAAGCAGTTATCGGAATGTACATGTTACCTAAAATAACTAAAAACAATTCAATTACTTTATCAGAAGATTTATTTGCAACAGAAACAATATTTGGTTGGACCTTAGGGGGTTCCATCACAGCGGTTCCTGAGTATGAGTTATCCAACTGTTCCTTAACATCTATAACTCCTTATGATGATTCTGAATTGAATGAAAATTTAGAAAAATTATGGGCCCTTGATGTTATAGGCATGGCCGAAACTCCAGAGGTCGATTCGGAAGTATATGACACAATGTTCGCTAATTCTATTTCCTTCAACGATAATCGTTACAACGTTAAACTACCTTGGTTACCTACAAAAAAAGAGCAATTGAATGATAATTATTCAGTAGCTTATAAACGGTTTCGTAGTTTAGCCTATAGACTTCGAAAAGACCCTGAAAAGTTAAAAGCATATGATAAAGCAATTATGACCTTTGTAAACGAACACCATGCAGAAGCAATAGTAGACTCAAATAAAGGCATTAATTATTACATTCCTCATCTTCCCGTTTATACACCTGATCGATCTACATCCTTACGTGTTGTTTTCGACGCCTCCTCGCACGAAATTGGTTGTGAATCACTAAATGATTGTTTATTTAAAGGTTCTAATCGACATTTAGACTTACTAAATATCCTGTTAAACTTTAGAGCCCGTCGTTACGCCTTCACCGCCGACATGAAAAAAGCCTTTCTACAGTTAAAGCTAGATGAACAAGACAGAAGTGTTACTAAATTTTTTTTGCTTGACATTAACCAACCATTAGATATCCAAATGAAACACCCTATGGTATTTCAAATGACATCAGTTTTGTTTGGGCTAAATTGTAGCCCTTACTTACTTCGACAAACAATAATCCTACACTTGCACAAATATGACTCCCAATTTCCAACAACTGTGGTTATCTTGATTAAATCTTTGTATGTTGATGATGTGATTCTGAGTGTTAACACTATTGATGAAATTAATAAAATAAAATCAGAAACTGTTTACATGCTAAAACAAGCTTCGATGGAGTTACATAAATTAATTGATAATACTGTACCATCGAGTGAAATAACTAAAGTGCTTGGTTTACTTTGGGATCACGCTACTGACGACTTAATTATTGAAGCACCACCCTTCGAAGATTTAGACACTACTCTTTCAAAGCGTACTATGGTTAAAGAGGCATCTACTCCGTTCGACCCACTGGGAATTATAAGCCCGATTACAACAATGGCAAAATCTATCATTCAGCAAGCTTGGCATCAGAAACTTGATTGGGATGATCCTGTACCTTCAAGTATTTTTCAACAGTGGCTTTTTTGGCGTAAATTATTACTTCAAGCTAAAGAATGGAGATTACCTCGTAAATTATTATACAATACAAATCCGGATTTAAGTAAAACTACTGATTTACATATATTTGCTGATGCCAGTCCTACAGCCTATGGAGCAGTACTTTACGTAGTATTTGATGATGAAGACCATAAACGTAAATCTTCACTTGCACTTGCTAAATTTAGAGTTGCACCAGTTAAATCAGTAACTCTACCAAAGTTAGAACTTACTGCAGCTACTCTCGCTTCACATCTCATTAACTACTTCACGTCACACATCGACTTTCCAATTCGACAGATTTACTGTTGGTCAGATTCACAAGCAACATTAAACTGGATTAAAAACGTACATAAGAAACGCGACAGTACTTACGTAACAAATAGAGTGGCTGAGATACGTAAATACACGTCACAAACAATGTGGGATTACTGTAAATCTCTTGAGAACCATGCCGACCTTGGTACACGCCCGTTATTAAAAACACAAGCACACCTTACTAAGTTGTGGTGGGAAGGTCCATACTGGATTCTAGAAAACAATATAAACATCAAAACTAAAACTGTAAACGTTCACAATACAACTGTAGACGAAGAATTACCAGCAGAATTATCTGTAAACACCGAGGATACACCAGAGAACTTTACATCACGTATGAATTCAGAGAAGTTTTCAACCTACCATCGCCTACATAAATTTACAGTGTCAATAATTACAAAAACATTTAAATGGGCAAAACGTAACCCACCTCTTGATCTTCCTGAACAAGTACGTAAAATGTGGATTAAAAAAGCTCAACAACAACTGTTTCCTCACGATATTAAATACTTACATAATAATCAGTACAAATCAAATAAACTGCAACTACGACGTTTACATCCCTTCTTGGATACTGACGGAATTATTAGAGCCGAAACGCGACTTAAATTAGGAGAATACGCTGTAGGACTAACACATCCAATCATTATTTCCTACAAAAATGACTTTATAAAAAAGTTATTGTTACATACTCACGAACAGACAAAACATTCGGGAGTTTCTACTACCTTAAACGTTGTCCGACAAGAATTCTGGTTGCTAAAAGGAGTAAATTCAATAAGAAAAATAATTCATCGCTGTTTCATATGTCGAAAATGGTTACTACGACCTTACGTGCCTCCGATTGCTCCCCTTCCACCAACACGGATAAACTTTAGCCCACCTTTTACTACTATTGGCGTTGATTATGCGAGACCGGTGTACGTTAAAGACGAAACTAACAGTATTATTAAATCATATATTGCACTTTTTACTTGTGCAACTTCGCGTGCAATTCACTTAGAATTGGTGTCATCGTTAAGTACTAGAGCATTTATACTTGCCTTTACACGATTTGTTTCACAACGAGGAGTTCCTACTACGATCTATTCAGACAACGCTACTCATTTTAAACGTGCTGCAAAAGATTTAAGAAAACTTCATGATTTAAATAAAGAGCCAGAAATGGTCAACTTAATTTTATCTCACCGGATCACGTGGATTCATATAATCGAGAGAGCTCCATGGTAGGGAGGCTTTTGGGAGAGGCTTGTCCGTTCCTTAAAAGAGCCAATTCGAAAAATTTTAGGAAACATATCTCTCACCTTTAAAGAATTTCTTACTTTATTAACCGAAATAGAAGCGGCCATCAACAGCCTTCCACTTGCTGCCATTATCGACGATCGAGAAAATCTCCGCCCGATAACGCCCGCAATGCTTATAACTGGTCGTCCCTTACAACGCTTAGAAGTTCTTCCTCCAACAAACTGTAATGAAAATGTCACCAAAGATTTCTATTTTCGACATAAATTGTTCAACGAATTAATTAAAGAGTGGACAAATACTTATCTAATTCACCTCCGCAGCGCACACATTCAACCAATTCACCCTGCAAGAAACATAGAAATAGGCCAAGTGGTTTTACTAATCGAAGATAATCTTAAACGACAGCAGTGGCCCCTAGCACGTATCGTGGAAACTATAAAAGGAAGTGATGACGTTATACGCGCATGTACAGTTAAGCTTGCCAACCGTACAGTACTACGTCGTCCGGTAAATAAGATCATAATACTTGACTACGTCCACTGGCCCCCCGGGGAATGTGACGAAATAGAGCTATCTGAAGTGGAGAGAGCGCTCCAAGCAACGGAAAACGAGGGAAAATAGAATTGGCGGTAAAAAACTGGAAAAAGGAGCGAAGATAGCTAAAAAACTTCAGTTTGTTAAGAAGACGCTATTGAGTTAGGTCGTTATATAATAGTAAAAATTGTGTTCCTTTGTTTGAGTTAAAAAAGTTAAATAAGCCGTAATTTTTTTTATTATACATTAGTGAATGATTTGTTCTATGGTTCTAAGTTACCTTTTTATGGATAAACATTTGCATGTGATTATATTTGGATTTAAAACTTTATTTATTAAAATAAAGTATGTTTAACAATTTAACATTAGCCTACGGGCAATTTCGACTGTTTGGTTCAGTGCCTTGGATTAAAATTAAAAGCTTTAAAGTGTACATATGTGTGAGTGTGTTTCGTTACCTTAAAGTTACTATGCATGGAATAACATTAAGAATAAAACTATATTTACGTGACTTTTAACTCGTACCGATAAACGCAAAATTTGTAGGGCAGGGCGCACTCCTATTGGTCCGTTTAGGCCCCACCCACTGATGATGTGGCAGCACCTCATTGGTGTGCTGTAGACAGTAGTATACTACTCATGAAATTTTCACCCAATTTCTCAAACTCTTTCTTGATTAGCTCAGCAAATCTTTCACAGTCAGCTTTGGGTAGCTCATCTGCTTTAATAACTTTTACAACAACTCCTGTTTTGTGCAGTCACTAAAAAATAAGCAAAACCTGTGTTACTTCGACTTTGGGCGATATTTTCTCATTTTTTTACAATGCTTCAGGTACGCCTTTTCAAAGGAGAGGCACAGATTTGAAATTCTACAACTTCATCTATTTTTTGGCGCGACTCAATTTGGCTCACTCCACTTCCGGCTGCCGAGCAGGTAACATCGCTCATTTTCTATGGCTAATTTTAAGCGCACGTTTTTTATACAGGGTATGGCACAAACAAATGGGAGAGCAGCATTTAAGCCATGCAGTCCCCGTACGACTATTTGACCACGTCCACTCCCTTAGGTTTAACAAAAGTGGAAGTCGTGCAACTTTTGGTTAGGGAAAAATAGAAGTTCACCTTGCGCGAGGATGGAAAGGGGAGGAGCCTAACAATACCAAAAGTTGTACGAATTACACCCCATGTTAAATTAATGGGATGGGGCGTGGCCTAATAATCGCACAAGGGAGCGCGGCTTATTTGCTGCTCTCCCATTGGTTTGGGCCATATGCTGTATCTTACTACTAGCAATTGTTTGCGAAAACGTCATAGCCACAGGGAGCACCCAAAAACCCAAAACATTATTAGGCCTATTTTGTAACATTGGTGAGCTCGCGAATCCAAAGTCGAGTCAGTCTCTCTTGAATTTTAAATCTCTAATAACCAAAACCCATTACAAACTGGTATATTTTACAATAATTTTGTAAACACATGTCCTAAAAGCAGTAGTGTGCGAAAAACACATGTTATGTAAATGTGGGGTAGTCACATTTAATGTGTAATTTAAAAATATATGTAATAATTAAAAAAAAAGTGATTGTACCTGATTAAGAGAGTAATGAAGATAGCATTCCTAAAAAATCAATTAAATATTATGTTTTTTTAAAAAGTCCTGATTAAAATTTGAACACTATGTGGGAAAAAAGCACACGTTATGCATACTAGGGTTAAAATGTAATAAAAACCAAATTTAAAAGATTAAAAAAAACTAAATTTAAAATATTAAACAGAAACCAATTGAAGATATTAAAAAGATTTTATTGTTACTGGTAAAGAATTTATTCAAAAAATTCAAATGTATTGTCCCATAGACAACGCCCAACAATCGTGGGCATTGTGCACAATGCCCAGGACATTGTGCA
>JAQGBL010000017.1:0-11862 GCA_034698385.1 Strongylosoma stigmatosum
TTATCTTTAGATTCATTTTTGTTTAAATTTGTAGTTTTATTGAGTTTGTTGATCAATTTTATTTAATTTAACACGAATGATTCGCAAACTTCATAAAACAAACGTTAGTTTTGCCTTTATTTAAATTTCAAAAAACAACTTTTTTATTTTAATTGAGTCATATTATTCTATAACTGTTTTTGTTATTAAATTTTAGTTACAAAATTAATTTTATACGATTTAAAAAATTCTTATATGTTTAAATTAGGTTTTGTCTAATTCAATTTTTTATTTGTAACTGTTAAACCTGATTACAATTTTAGTTATTGATTCATATAAGCATTCAATTATATTATATTATATTTAACATAAGTATAACTAACATAATTATGTACATAATCAAGTATAATTTAACATAATTATTATTTAAATGTTTTAAAATAGTTTAATTTTTTTTTAAATAAAGTTACTTACTTGATTGTTTCAGTTTTAATAATGAAATTTTATTTTAAATTAAATTCAGTAAATTTAACGAGGTTGACACATAACAGCAAAAACCTAATTGTTATTTTCTAGATATCATTTTTCTTAGTTTTCGATTATTAATCATTAACTTGAGTAATTAAAGTAATAATTAATAAGTCACTGTTTGATCTTAGTGCAATTTGTTTTGCAAAAACTTAAGGTATAAATATAGTATAAGTAAATTAAATCTATAAGAAACAAAATTGATTGTTTTTAATTGAAAGATGGGAAAAAATTTATAACTAGCTTTAAAACGATGTAATTATTTAAACGTTAACATGTTTAAAATTCATGACTTATTTTGAGTTCAAAACGATTTTAATTAAATTTATGATTTGAATTTTGATTTTTCACATGTTTGTTGCTTTTATTTTTAAATTGAAGCAGTTAATATATGATTTGATAAATTAACAAAATTTTGTCTAAGTTTAAGGCTTTTAAGTAAATTTTTTACATTTACATTAAGTTACTTTTTTATTATTATTTACGCCATCTTAATGCACAGCAAATAAATAAATATGTATATATATAAAGCAAAGATCCACATAAAGGGAAGTTAATTGTATATCAATTAAATCATCGAATACTTTACATAAAGCAAATAAGGTTTTTAAATTAATAAAATCGCACTAATTTCAGAAGTTTTCAGATTGTTACGAAAATGAGCACAATATTTTTTTGTCACACACCTCAAAGTCAATGATTTTAGATCTTCAGGCATTCTATTCCATACCTCCCTCATCAGATTTATTGCTGTTTCCAAGATTTCTTGATTTTTATTATGCGGAACAAGCAAATATTTGTCCGCTGACTGCAAATGTCTTTTGTTTTGAAATTCCATTGATATTTTCTGAATGTTTTCCTTAATGTATTCTTGCCAGACATCTCCCAATCATTAAATCTGGTTTTTCAAGTCCAAGTCTGTTATAGAGTGGTGTAATCCTTTGCATTTTTGGATGAAAAAATGGTACTTTAATTTGGTATTTAATTTAAAAACAAATGTTCTATTTTAAAAGAATATCAATTCAGTCAGATGTAAAGGTGCTAATTCTATAATCATTTCAGGCATTTAGCAGTTCCGCGTTAAATTTTCACCTAAAATATTTTGTTTTATTTTCAAATCGGTGATTTTTAAATTCATTTTTTTATTTTTATTTTATCTTTCTGTAAATCAATGAATTGATAAAAAAATTTCAAATACAATGTTTTTGATTTTTTTTATGAACTTTTAATTTTATGCATTTTAAGTAACGACTTCAACCATTTCAAAAATTTTTACCAGAACTAAAAATGTAAAATTGGTTGGAAACATTTTTTGAGTTCTAATTTTACTTTTGCAATAAATTTTCAGGTTAAATGAAAATATTAAAATAAATAAATAAATAATGTTTGAGCATAACATTTAAGACAAGATTTTGTCAATTACATTTTTTGTTTAAAATATAATATGTGTTTAAAATAAAATAATCGTTTAGTGAATTATATCCAATTTGGAAATTGATCTTTTTATTAAAACTAGATCAGTTTTGCTTAACATTGATATTTTTGTAATGCTTAGCATTTAACTGCACATTTTTAAATTAGTATATAACTTGTATTCAAGCAATTCAAGTTTTTATTTTTTTGTTTTAGGATTAACTGTACTGATTAATTAAATGCAAATATGACTGGTTTGTGTTAGTGATGAGTGTCTTTGTTTTCATCTTTTGACATTTTTAACATATTGGTCGAATTTTTGTTTTTAATTATCAATAACATCAGTACCAGTGAGCTTTTGATGAGTGCAGTCGCAAATCTTGTGCTCCGCTCATCGACTTAATCCTCACATAATTGGCGTGTACAAATGGACTTTTATACCAATTTACAGACATTTTTCTGCTCTTTAGTAGAAAAGAAAAATATTGACGATCAAGATTGTGTTATTTTTGGATCACATCTTGCATTATTTGAGAGACATTTAACTTTATTACGGAGATGGGAGGGCATTGGTTCAATTATTACTCCCATTGCAGAAGACGTTAAAAATATTAAATTAGACGCATTTTTGAAGGACGATTGTGTAGTTGAGTTTAGTGGAATCTCACAGCGGAATGATGACGTTCAGGATTCTCCGGTTGTTTCGGAGGAAATTGCTTTTGAAATTCTGCAGGTTGAGGTTCAACGCAGCAAAAGAAAAGCTGCAAAAACGCAAGTGACTAAGGATATAGGCCTGAAAAATACAAAAGGGCGGATGGATCATTCTCCAGTTTCGGAGAGAAATCCCGACGCTACCAAACACAACGTTATTTCGTCAAACACAATCGTAAGTTCAGATTTGGTGCAGACGATTTCAGCGAATTCGTTTACACCCGTGAGTGACATTAGTGATAATATTGGTGATGTTATTAACGATGGGTTGCTGTCGTCTGTGATGCCACAATTAGACAATCACAACCTAACAGCTACTCAAGTATTAAATAAATTAAACAATAATAAAATTACGAAAAAGAAAAGCAGTCATTTAGCTGATTCAAGAACAGTGGACGAACCATTGACTGTTGACCCACCGACGCACCGATTTGCGGTCAAAAATTTAAAAAATACGACGCCAGAAAACCTGCTGAAATTTCTCCAAAAAAGTGACATTCAGCCTTTATAATGTGAGAAACTTTTTGATAGAAATAAGATATTTCATGGATCTTATTTTCTTAGAGTTGATGATGGGGCAGCAAAGATCATTTACAAGGACTCTTTTTGGCCTTCAGGCATACATATTTCTTAATTTACCAGTCGCACTCCAAACTTTAATACAGGGAGGAGGCACCGATAAGAAGGTGAAAGTAGCATTTTGGAATGCTCGTTCCATTTTAAATAAAATAGACAAACTACAAACATTTTTATTGGACAAGGAGATTGATATTATGTGCATTGTGGAGTCATGGCTGAGCCACGCCATTGCTGATTTGCATATTATGTTGCCTAATTATCAGTTTATTAGATCAGATCAAAAAAGAATGGGTGGCGGAATCATCTGTTTCTTTCGAGATTTTATTCAGTGTACCTTGGTCACTGATTTGAAGTTCGACAATGATCTTGAAGTATTGAAATTAAATATGTTTGGTTTTGCGATTTTAATGTTTTATAATCCACCAAATCAAAACAGTGTGCAGTGTTTACAGCGCCTGTTCGATGAAGTGTTAATAGAGCAACAAGTGGTAATTGTTGGAGACATGAACCTTGATTTGCTGACTGATAATCAACAAACTCGACGATGCAAATATCAACTTTCAAAACTGGGTTTTGCTCTACACAGCGCTAAACCAACTCATCAACAAGCATTAATTGACTGGGTGACATCTAAAGGACATAACATTGGTGCAATGCAGTTACATTCATCAGGGTCGGATCACCTCATTCAGTCTTTTGAAATCCAGTTTATATCTAATAAATGTAAACGCGACGATAATAAATCGAGTCTTTGCAGATATATTCCACAGCAATTATTTGCGCGATTTATAGAAACATTTTTTTCAACAATATCATCAAACTGGGAATTCTCTAGTAATGTATGGGAGAACTTTTATACGATGTTGAATAATCGCTTTCCTTTGCAGATTTATCAGAGAACTGGGAAAAGTTGGTGGACGCCAGCTTTGAGAGATGCAAAAGCAACTCTCTGCCGACTTAGAAAAACCGCTGCATTAACCCCTTTGGTGATGCAACTGAAACGAGATTATAAACATGCGATTCGTGAGGCAAAATGTAGTCAGATCAGGAGACGACTGCAAACGCAAAAGCAAGCTGGCCAATCATTATGGCAAATTTTGCCTTTTATTTTTAGCCGCGAACCTGTAAAAACTGTACCAGCAAAACAACTTAATAACTTTGCAAGTTTTTTTCAAGTGTAGCAGCTGTGGGTGTTGAAGACAAATACAGCTATCAAAATGACATTGGTTTCCGATTTAAATTAATGACAGAGTCAGATTTTAATAATCTTCTTAAGAGCTCTAATGAAAGAGGAAGTCCTGGTTTTTCGGGAATCACTGTACCGATGTTAAAAACTATCTCAAACCAAGAGAAAAATAAATTAATAGATTTATTCAATAATGTTATTATGACAGGCATTTTTCCTAAACAATGGCGTACGGCTAAAGTGTCAACAATCTACAAAAGTAAAGGGGATAGGATGAGTCCAGGCAGCTATCGCCCGATTTCACTACTTAATGTGGAATCGAAATTATTTGAGAAGTTCATTGAAGGGCAACTTCGAGATTATGTGGAATCAATTGGAGTGCTACCGGAATCACAATATGGATTCCGTAAGAAACGTTCCAATACTTCCTGTTTGGAAAAATTGCAAAGTGATATTGGTCATTATCGTAGTAACAACTTAAAGGTCATAATTTTGGCTTAGACATAAAAAAAGTCTTCGATTCTATAAGTACGAACTTTTTGAAAAAGAAATACAATTTAATTTGTAGCTTCCTTGAAGACCGGAAGTTATTTGTTACAAACGGTTCGGCAATTTCAGCTGAATTTAAGGTGACAGGAGGCGTTCCTCAGGGATCCATCCTGTCACCCCTTCTCTACATAATTGCTACATCTCATATAGATGACCTTTGCTTAAATGCAAAAAAACGTTACTATTATGCAGATGATAATTTTTTATTATTTGTCTCGGACTCGGATAAATTTGAGGACTTCCATGACCCTATTTTACAAGATTTGCACGATATAAGTGAATGTTTAAAGTTGCTAGTATGGATTTAAGTATCGAGAAGACATCATATCTATGTATTGGTTCTTCAGAATTTTTAAGAAGTGCTCAATTGAAACCGCTGATTGTAGGTGGACAACAAATAGTTGCCTCGCCGGCTCAACGATTAATTGGAGTAACATTTGACAACAGGCTGAATTTTTCGGATCATATATGTTGACAATATTTGTCTGAAAATCAACACACTAGTTTATCCTTTCAAAAGACTTCGTTGACTTTTGTCCACAACAGATAAGGTTCTATGGTTTAAATCAAAAATTTTATCATTGGTTGGATATGGGCTCATGTCATGGATCCCTAATCATCAGGGAATCCTTAAACGGTTATATAGGGCTTTTAACAGAGTGATTCGAGCCAGTTTTGGCATTCCATTATACTCTAGAATGTCAGACTTTTATACTTTACTGAAGATACCAAAATCAAAAGTTTATATTAACAATTGCATCATTCGACGAGTGCATTGCCTCGTCAGAGTGGACCCATCATGTATTAAAGTGGAAAATTTATCAGGAAAGTTGCTTTGTTCAAGCAAACTCCTGATGTGCGAGAAACATCATTTCAATAAACACTTGCAGTATACTCCGGAGAGATTAATCACGACTGTATGGAATAAATTACCCATGGAGATGGAAGCTTCTGACATTAAATTTTTGCAAGACAAAAAACAGTTGTAAACATTTTCTTTCAAAGTTGAATTTTCAAAATGCTTTGTGAATGTTATCTTATTGGTTTTAACTATAATGTTATTTTATTGTGAGGTGTCATATTTACTTTATTTAAGCTGTCGTATATAGTTATAGCGGTTTATTGCAAAATCAAAACCTTGTTTGTATAATGGAAACTAAGTTTATTTACCAGGGCCCTGGTGTTCAATAAAAAACAAACAATCAAAACATTTTCTTTAGTACAAAACTAAAATTTGTTTATATTTTATGTATAACAGTATCTTTTTACTATTTAATTTTATAAATTAAAATACTTTAAAACTTTGATTTAAACACATTAAAACTTTGATTTAAATACTTTAAAACTTTGATTTAAATACTTTAAAACTTTGATTTAAATACTTCTAAAAACTTTGATTTAATTTTCATTTTTTATTTAAATTTTTAACGCCCAATTGAAATGAAAAGCTTTGTTTTACAGTTTCACACAGTTTCACACAGATTTGTACTGCATTTTTACATGTGTTGTTGTATTAACTTGATTTACATTAATGAATTATAGAATTCAAGCAATAATATATTGTCACAGAAAATGTATTGAAACACGACTTGAAAATGCAATTTGGGTTTTTTTGTATAATTTAATTTTTTGATATAATATGTAGGTTAATGAATTAATAAATACTTATTAAAAAAATTATAATTAAGTTCATTAAACAATTTTAATTTGTTGCATATTGTTCCGAGGTTCGGAAATTATTTCATTTGCAAAAACCTCATAAAATTACGTTAGGTTTTAATATTGTTGTTTCACTTCTCAAACATTTTTTAATTTATTTTGCGCTTTGGTCTGAAAATAAATCAGATATTAAACATATTAAACGACATTATTATTGGACATCCTGTTAAGTTTAAATTTTAAATTGGATAATGAATGAAAACGAACTTGATTACTTTTAGACTTATTGTTTGAAACTAGTTTATTGAGTTTTGTAAATTCCACTATTTTAATTTGGTTTTTAAACTAATTATAAACTTTGAAAAACTTAATTTAACACTTAATCCATTTTTTATGTAAATCTGAGACACTCATTTCTTATATTCATTAACACTATTCAATTAAATTAAAAAAAGTTTTTAAGGATTTCTCGTTTGACGCATTTTTTAATTTATTTTTTGTTTTGCTGTAACATTAGAAAATATCAAATGCATGTTGTAGATTTTTTTTGGTAAAACGATATGGTTTCAGAATAAACGAATGAGAATAATTCAATTTGCGGTTTATTTTTTTGCGAATTTTGGTTCCAATGATTTTAAATTTTCAGTGTTATTAAATAAATTAAACGAGACTAGCAGGCAAAAATGAAAATGGTTGAGCTACAAACATATCTGATTTGGTTTCTAAGTAGATTAAAAAATAAATACATTAAAGTATAAAACTTTTATTATTTAGTTACAACTTTATTGAATTACTTACAGTAGTATCTATTATTTAACTTAAATTGTTAGGATCAACCCTAATTACTAAAAGAGAAAGTTAAAAAATAACTCAAATTCACAAATATCTAGGTCAACGTTTAAACTCTTAGAATTTTCTAGAACCTCTCTTCATATCTATCTGTGTTTTCATTGGTTAAAAGATAATCAGACCATCTGGGTTTGTTTTTCTATTAGTTCTGTAAAAGAGTTAATGTTATTTATGTCATGTTAAGTTCAGTTGTTATTCTACTGTAAAAGAGAAAAGTAAAGTTAAAAATTCATGTTATTTTTCTGAAAAGTTATGTTAAAAGTAAATTACAAGTTATGTAAATGATAAATACATTTAATGTCAATCATAACAGTGAGTCAGTAAAAGTTCAAGCATTAATTTAATCAAAGAATAATCGATAATTATTAAATACATCACTACATAACAAAATTACAAAGAAACATTTTATGAATGATAGTATTCACAACATGGTGCATCGACCAGGAAGCAAGTGATTTAAGTGATTTGATACGCGATTTGTTTAATGTAGTGATAGACAATAGTTAACAGACATTATAACCAAAAAAATGGCGACTGCAGCAACAGTAATAAACAAAGACTGTTTTACATAAACGAAAAAGAGCATCTCTATGTATGGTGTGTGAGAAATCATGTAATAATATTCATGATTTATTTGACGGAGCTATCGATGAAAGTGATTGGATAACAATAGAGGCCAAACTTCATTGTTTATTGTCAAAAGAAAAGGAACTCAAAGAAAAATCATGTTAGTAGAAAAATCAGCAGATGAAACTTATTCTGACGGAGAATATGATAAGGACTTGGAAGACAACATGAAGTATGAACTGAAAATAAGAGAAGTAATCTTACGTGCTAACACGTTTAAAGAACTATTTGACAAGAAAAATAATCCTACTACATCGACGGTGACGCCACCTAGTGCTTTGGGGTCAATACAGCAAAGTCAAGCTATGTTACAACAAGGTCAAGCTGCTTTGAAATAAATGTTCCTTTGAAATAAATCCTAGATTAACTGAAATTGATAAATTATTGTTATTGAAACAGTTATGTAATGGTGAGGCAAAAATGTTAATTAAAAATGTATTAACATCTGCTAATAATTATAATGAAGCTTGGAAAATTTTAGACAGTAGATTTTATTCGATGCTCATATTACAGCTATCACGAATTTAAATGTTATTACAAGTGTAAATCCAATCAGTAATTTGTGATATTTATGTAACACTATTAATACTCATTTGAATGCTTTACGTGAATCAGGTCTCAAACCAGAAGAATACAATACATTGTCGTATTCTATAATCAGAAGCAAATTACCAAAAGAAATTATTGTAAATTACAATCGTACAAAGAAGCCAGCTTTATTAGATAATTTATTATTGTTTGTTGCGGACGAGTTAATATATACTCAATGTGAAGTAAAAGAATCTAATAAAAGAAATACATATCAGACAGAATGGAAAAACGATTATAGACCTCCAACAACTAATCCTAGAACTACATCAGCTTTGTTGGTAGCCGACACTGAAGAAATAGAATCAAATCAGACTTAACAAGTACCGTATTCGTTAATGTGACAGATAAATCACCAACGTCTAGATGGATGTCAAAAAAGCCAATTAATCCTTATTGTGCGCTTTGCACTGACTACGGACACTGGACTGATGGATGTAAAGTTAAAAAATTATGGAAAGAAAAACGAACAATTTTAAGAAAACAAGGACGTTGTTTTGCATGCGCATCTAGAAATCATCTGATAACAGATTGTAATAATCCTCGAGCTATTTGTGATGTTTGTAATAAAAAACATTTTACATCAGCTGATAATGAACAATACAACACAAATACAGTGGGTACTGTTATTGCTACTATCAACAAAGAAATTAAGAAAAAGTCAGAACCAGTCACTTTATTAGAAACTACAATTGATTTTGCCGACAACTATAATAATAGAACTGTTAATAATATGCCTGTGCGTATTTTATTGAATACTGGTTCACAATCTTCATTCATAACGGATGTCGCTGCAGAAAAATTAAAATTACCAATATTAAGAAAAGAAATTATGACTCAATACATTTGGAAATGATCTACAAAAATGTAACTGTGTTAAAGTGCCTTTATCTCTGCGTGACAAAATTGGTAATCGTGCATTAGAAATGACTTTCAGTTATTCCACATTTTAAAATAGGTGATCTTCCACAACCACAAGTAAATACATTGGAACTTTGTAAAAAACTGAATATAGAACTATTTGACCTACATTTTCAAACTGAAAGTGAAGGAACTGAAGTTAATTTATTAATTGGTGCAGATTACTACAATCGTATTATTATGAATGAAACTATCAACATTACTGACGATTTAAAAGCTATTAAAATGAAATTTGGGTGGATACTATGAGGACCACAACCAGTTATAATCGATTGGCCAAGACAAGATTATGACAACAACATCGGTAAATCTTTAAAAGGTAATTGTAGAGGAAAATTGTTACAACAGTTTAAAAAATCGAAGTAACAATAACACATATGTCAACAAGATAGCAATAACTACAAAAGAGCAAAAATTTCACAACATTGAACAAATATGGGAGTTAAGTAAGATAGATATTGTCGACAAAGTGGATGAAGCATTAAATTCATCAATTAAATTTAAAAACAGCAAATATGAAGTCTCACTTCCGTGGATTGATGAAAAAAGACATTATTTTTAACAACAACTATAAACAATGTCAAAGAAGATTAAATTCATTAGTAAATAAACTCAAGAAAAATCCCGAACTGTTACAAGAATATCACACTGCGATGAAAAAATATCTAACAAATAATTATGCTGAAGAAGTACCTATAAATGAAGCTGAAATTAAAGGTGATTATATGCCACATTGTCCAGCATTACGTGAAGGAACTTCAACTGATTTACGCGTTGTGCACGATGCATCTGCTAAAGATGAACAACAGTATTCATTAAATGACTTTAAGAATGTGAGAAGAAAGAATGTTAGACGTTGTAGGTGTCTTATTACGTTTTAGAACAGGACCACATGCGGTAAATTGGTGATTTAGAAAAAGCATTTTCTCAAATCCAAATAGTTGAAAATCACAGAAATTATTTAAGATATTTATGGTTTGATGTTGAATTAGATTCGTTACAAGATATTGATGTTTAGGATTTAAAACAATACAGAATGAAAAGTGTAACTTTTGGTGTCAATGCCAGTCCAGCTTTGTTAAAAGCTGTTATTGTTCATCATTTTTCAAATATGAAAGATGAACACACTGAGTGGAATAAATTAATGTTAAAAAATCTGTATGTTGATGATTTGATTAAGTATGTTTCAATTAATAGGAATATTAATGTACGTAGTATGACAACTCGATCACCCAGCGCTGTAATAGCCGCTTCCACAGCAGCATCATGCAGTCATCCGCTCATGCAAGGGTTGCAATATAATAAAATAAGTACACTAATTTTATGGTTTTCAGTTTTTAACACGTATAAATATAATTAAATTAAATTTATTGTTATGCCACACCGGCAATCATGTTGATTTTGTGCAGCTTTTAACAGTATAATACATTCGGTCGTAATATATCGCACTTCGACTATTTAACATATCGTGCATACAATTCGCAAACCGCATTTACATAATAAAGAATCATCACCAAATTTTTACGTCCTTTAACTCTACGCAAATCTGTCATAGTTTTTATATTAAAACCCAATCGCGCTAAAAACTTTTCTCTTTGTCTTTTAAGAAAATCACAAACGAAAAAACAATGTGAAATGAAATTTTCTTTCATTTCTTTGCCACAAAATTCACATATCTCCCCAAATTCAAACCAAATTCTTCCATTTGAAAACGTAAAAGGGTTTAATCTCAGGTTCGCTATAATACGGCAAGAGTTTACTCCAAGAAATTCCTCCAAATACTCCTCAGGCAAAATACCTCTTTTAACCTCACAATATCCTTTAAATAATTCTGATCGATTAAGTCTCTCAATGTCTACCTGTAAAGAAGAGCTTACTTGTGTCAACATCACCTGGTCAACAAATGCTCCAATATCAAATTCATCATTAATAATCGGTATCATCCTGCCTGAGGAGTTTATGACTAATTTTACAAAATTAAACCAACTATTTGAATCCTCAAACAAACTCTGATACCAATAACACTTAGAAATCAGTCGGTCACTAGAGACAAGGAGAACTATCTTCCACCATCTTAATGATCTCTTAAAAGTTTCTATTTTCAGTGGCAATTTCCCCACCTCTAACCTTACATATGCATTTGGAATCTGTCTCGGCAAACAAAGTAATCTCTTCAAAAAATAAGAGTGAATAACCTCCACCTTGTCAATCAATTTATCTGCCCAAATTGGAGCAGCATATAAAACCATAGATTGTAGAATCGCATTAAACAA